>CM069138.1:34726338-34814955 GCA_035221665.1 Okamejei kenojei
AAGTCTCTTCGTCAGAACTGGGGAAGACAGGATGCAGATGGACGTGGAAATATGATATAGCAATTACTGAAGCAAGACTTGACATCAGTGCAGAAATAGTGCCTCAGTATTCTTAGTTATAGCATTTTCAGATTAGATAGAGAGGGGAGTAATAAAAAAATTGGTTACAGAAATCCTCCCTAATGAACTTAATCCATTCTATGCTAATTTTGAACAGAATGGAAACAGGGCAATGACATTTGTCCTGACAGACTCGAATATTCCTATTCCCATTGTTATTATGGCAGAAGTAAGATTGGCCTTCCTGAGGGTGAACCCAGGGAAAATAATTGGGCTAGATGGAGTTGCTGACCGGGTCTTTAGGAACTACGCAGACCAACTAGCGGGAGAGTTCATGGACATCTTTAACCTCTCTTTACCCTGTTCTGAGATACCCACCTGCTTCAAGAAGACGATTATCATCCAGGTGCCAAAAAAATCAAGATATCATACCTTAATGACTACCATCCAGTGGCCTTGGCACCCAACATCATGAAGTGCCTCGAGAGACTGCTTATGGCACACATTAACTCGGGCCTACCAAACAGCCTGAGTTCGGAAGGAAGTTTTATTCATTGCTGGTCTACGTTACACATTTGACTACATTAGTTTGAAAATATGCAGAAATATAGGGTGGGGTTGCCGAGGAATGAACTGATAAACCTACAGCAGGGATATGATCAGCAACCAATTCCCTATTCATTAATTTAGATGAAGAGACTTTTAAACAATAGACAATAGGTGCAGGAGTAGGCCATTCAGCCCTTCAAGCCGGCACCACCATTCACTGTGATCATGGCTGATTATCCACTATCAGCACCAACTTCCTAGCTTCTCCCCATATCCCTTGACTCCGCTAACTTTAAGAGCTCTATCTAACTCTCTTGAACGCATCCAGAGAATCGGCCTCCACTGCCTTCTGAGGCAGAGAACGCCACAGATTCACAACTCTCTGGGTGGAAAAATGTTTCCTCATCTCTGTTCTAAATGGCCTACCCCTTATTCTAAAACTGTGGCCCCTGGTTCTGCACTCCCCCAACATTGGGAACATGTTTCCTGCCTCAAGCGTGTCCAATCCCTTAATAATCTTATATGTTTCAATAAGATCCCCTCTCATTCTTCTAAATTCCAGTGTATACAAGCCCAGTCGCTCCATTATTTCAACATATGACGGTCCAGCCATCCCGGGAATTAACCTTGTGAACCTACGCTGCACTCCCTCAATAGCAAGAATGTCCTTCCTCAAATTTGGAGACCAAAAGTGCACACAATACACCAGATGTGGACTCACTAGGGCCCTGTACAACTGCAGAAGGAACTCTTTGCTCCTATACTCAACTCCTCTTGTTATGAAGGACAACATGCCATTAGTTTTCTTCACTGCCTGCTGTACCTGCATGCCTACTTTTAATGACTTTAGTTTAACTTAGTTTAGTTTAGAGATGCAGAATGGAAACAGGTTCTTTGGTCCATTGAGTCCATGCTGATCATCGATCGCACACCTCGACCCAAACCATCCACTGCCAATTCACAAATGTTGCCCAATCCAGTGAGTCCCTCCATCAATTTATTTTTCACTGTATTCGTTATACTTTGCATTTTTATTAAAGGATATTTAAATGAATTCAGCCTTGGCAAATAAGGTATGCAGAATAATGTGCCAAATAGGAAACATTCATAAAGGGAGCTTGAGATGGTAGAATGTACAAGGTAAAAAGCAAACCGCCAGAGAAATTCAGCAGGTAAGGCAGCATCTAGCAGGGAAATGGACAGGTCAGGACCCTTCGTTAGTCTGATGGAGTAGAGGAGAGATGGTAGGTAGGGAAAGGTGAGAAGGAATGGGCTAAGAATGAGCAACTGATAGGTGGATTCAGGTGAAAGGGGGTTGATTGGCAGATGAGTTAGGTGGGGAAAGATGGATGGAGATAGTAACCAAGGTGGTAATGTGGAGGTAACAAAAGAGTGCAGATTGTGGAATTGGATAAGCAAAACAGAGTTAAGTATAGAAACGGGATGGTGGGTGGAAGGAAATGGGGGGGGGGGGGGGAGGGGAAGTAGGAACAAGGATATGCAGAAACCTGTGTAGGGACGAGGGGGTTAGAAGCTGATCGCAATAGTTTTTGTGACCTGGTACACAAGATATTGACAATTTGGTTTTTGGCACCGACTTTATTGAATAAGCAGATGGCATCAGAATCAATTTTTGTTTTATTTTTGCTGCAAATGTGACTCCATTTGGTCTCCAGCAGCTGTTGTCATCTAACAAAATTATCATCACAATCACCATTCCCATATTTTGCAATGTTGCTTGCTTCTGGATATCTAAAATGAAATTGGCTCCAAAAATATTTACCTTCTCAGAAATGTTCTTAAGTATCACGTTGATGTGAACCAATATGGCCAGGAAGGTGCAGATACTAGTTTTCGAATTGTCTGGATTCTGGATAAACACAATAAAAGTAATAAAGCTAGAGCACTGAAATACCTATGCATTATAATGAATTACAAATATATATCTTCAAGATATTTAGCCATTTTCCGCCAGCAACAATCTTCAGTAAAACTTCATATAAGGAATTCTGCATCCAGAAAGAAAGTCAATTGTTTTTTGACAACAAGTAATTGTGTAACAAAGTCTAATCTCAACCTGAAGATGTAGACTTACAATGACTTGTTCCCTTTATCATTGATACTTTTTTGCATATCTTTCATTCATTGTTTATCTCTCCACATCACCGTCTATATCTCTCGTTTCCCTGATCCCTGACCAGTCTGAAGAAGGGTCTCGACCCGAAACGTCGCCTATCTCCTTCGCTCCTTAGATGCTGCTGCTCCCGCTGATATTTCTCCAGACGTTTGTGTACCCTCGATTCTCCAGCATCTGCAGTTCCTTCTTTAACACTGAAAATGTAGACAGCTGGCAGGGTCACTGAATAGAGCTGTAAAGACAGACTGCTGGGACAGATTTTGCAGTCTCAATGACTGTAAAACCACCTGTATTATTATTATATGTTAAAAATTATAGGCTCTTTCAATTTTCAGTACATACCACTGTACATACCAACCTGAATATCTCAGTGTTGCTGTCAGCAGAAAAGATCTTTAAAACTACAATGATTTTAAGGAACAAAATCAATGATCTTCTGAAATGGTATTTGTAAACTATTCTTGCCACAATTACAGCTTAGCAAATTCTCTACCCCAGGAAAAAAAGTGTGTGGTTTATAATTCTTTTGATAAAACATTAGAAATTATAATGCATTCAAAATAAAAACTGGTTTTCATTTTTTCTCAGAATAGAGAATTCAGGCGGCACAGTGGCGTAGCGGCAGAGTTGCTGCCTGACAACGCCAGAGACCCGGGTTCAATTTCAACTACGGGTCCTGTCTGTATGGAATTTGTACGTTCTCCCTGTGACCCCCCTGGGTTTTCTCCAGGGTGCTCTGGTTTCCTCCCACACTCCAAAGACATCCAGGTTTGTAGGATAATTGGCTTCAGTAAAAATTGTAATTGTTCCAGGTGTGTAGTGTACGGGGTGATTGCTGGTCAGCACGGACTCGGTGGGGTGAAGGACCTGTTACCGCGCTGTAACGCGGTACGAAAAAATCTAAAGTAAAGAGAGACAGAGAGATAGTTGGCAGTACAAACAAACCACAGAAACATGGTAGATACAAAAAGCTGCAGTAACTCAGCGTGACAAGCAGCATCTCTAGAGAGAAGGAATGGACGTTTCGGGTCGAGACCCTTCTTCAGACTGAAAGTCACGTGAAAGATCTTACACAAGGACAAACCCTTAGAAATTGGCCGGCCAAGATGGAGTCCCAGGACAGGTTCTGAAATTCTGCTGCAATAAATTGACCACTGTCTTTATGACATTTTCAACCTCTCACTTCAACCATACCCATCCACATCAAGGAAACCACCATCATTCCAATTCCCCCCAAAAATGAAGTGACCAGTCTCATTCAGTGTCTCTCACATCAACCATAATGAAGTGCTTTGAAAGACCCAAATCAGTCTTATAAACAATCTAGATCTCTTGCAATTTGCTTACAGGAAAAATAGATCAATGTAATACATTCAGCTCTGGGTTATTGACATTAACAACAACTACGTTGGGATGCTATTCACTGAGTGCAGCTCAGCCTTCAACGCCATAATACCAAATAAGCTAATCACTAAACATAGAATCATACTGCATGGAAACCGACCATTCGGTGCAACTCTACCATGCCGATACCCCATCTAAAGAAGTCCCATTTGCCAGAGTTTGGTCCATATCTCTCAAAACCTTTCCTATCCATGTACCTGTCCAAGTATCTTTTACATACTGTTATGTAGTTTCTCATCCATCCCCTCTGGAAGCTCCTTACAATCTACTCATCACCAACTGAGTGAAAAAGTTGCCCATCAGATTTCTATTAGGATTTGCTCCTCTCAATTTAAACCTATCTCCTCTGGTTCTTGCTTCACCATTCCTTGGTTAAAGACACTGTGCATTCACCCTATGTACTTCCATCATTATTTTATATATCTCTATGTAGATCACACCACAGGCTTCTTTGCTCCAAAGAATAAAGTCCTAGACTGTCCAACCTTTCCCTATAGCTCAGGTGCTCGAATCATGGCAACATCCTCATAAAGTCTGAATTTTTTCCATCCTTCCGATAGCAGCATGAGCAAAGTGAACACAATATTCCAACTTCTGGACCTTGGCTATGGGCATCCATCTGCAACCGACCTGGACTTACTGACCACAGACCTCAGTCTGTTAGAATTGCAACAGAATAGAACCTCAAAACTGGTGCTCCTCGGGGTTGTGTGCTCAGTTCCCTGCTCTAATCGCTGTACACGCATGACTGTGTGGCCAATGCTAGCACCAATATGATCTTTAACTTTGCCATGATGCCGTTGTTGTCAGCTAGATAAACAATGAGTACAGGAAAGAGAGTGGGAACCAAAGATTATAGAGGAGCTTTAGTGGGGACCTCATATCATGATATTAGAACAATAACCTAGACTTTAATGTCAGCATGACAAAATATATGGTTGTTGACCTAAGGAAGGAGGGGCATGAACACAATTGTCCTCATCAATGGAGCCGCTGTAGAGATGTTCGATGGCTTCAAGTTCTTAGGCATCCATACCACCAGTAACGTAACATGATTCCTTCAAACTGATGCAGCAAACAAGAAAGCACCTCGGCGTATTTACTTCCTCAGGCATCTGAGAACATTCAGCATATGCAGGAGGATTTTTTCAAACTTCTACAGATGCACTATAGAAAGTATCCTGATAGGATGCATCTCAACCTGGTATGGCTCTTGACTGCCTGAACATGCGAGTGGTGAACATACCCCAGGCCATCAGACTCATCGCTTCCTTCTACCCAGAACATCTTCACAGTGCTTTGCATCAGGAAGCCTGGCTTGATCGACAAGAATGCCTGCTCACCTAGTCATTCACTTTTTTCTCGTCTACCTTGTAGAAGAAAATATAGCAGCTTGAAAGCCCAGATGTTCAGACTCAAGAATAGCTCCTTCCCCACTGCTATCAGACTTCTGAATCAATCACTTATTTCTCATCTTCTTCCCAGAGGTCTGCCATGTGCTTTTAACCTTAACTACCTCAATCTGTTATTCTGTTATTGTACTTAAGTATTTTCTTGCAGTCATTGCTCCATTCTGCCTTTTTGCATTTGTCGTACTTATTGCTTTATCTATCATTATTATCTATACTGAGTACTCTATAAGTTTCATGCAAATGAGAACGTTCATCGCACATGCATGTGACAATATGTGACAATAAACTAATCTGAATCTGAATCAGAAAGAATCCCAAAGCCATTGTTCACATTGACTCCCACAAGATCATACTGTAGGTCCCCACTCTGCCCTCCACAGAACCTGTGTCTGATCTTGACCACAGCCCCCACCCTGTTTTATCCACCATCTCCCTCGACCTCCCCCCCCTCCCCCCAAGCTCATTGTTCTGTACGCAAAGGCTTATCTGTAAACCTCTACGGCAACACCCTCTGGACCATTACCCTACTGACAAACACCTGGCCACCTTCTTCCAAACTATCAACGATCTTGTCTTCTCCAACGATCTCCCCCATCTCAGCCTCCAATCTTACAGTTTCTTAAACTCACTCTGCACTTTACTATCTTCCTCCCAAAAACCACAAACAAGATTGCCCTGAAAAACCCATTGTCTCTGCCCACTCCCTCCCAACAAACTCATCTCTAAATACCTTGATTATATCTTGACCCCCCCCCTTTGAGTTTAGAAAAATGAAACGTACAGAATAATGAAAGGCTTGGATAGAGTAGATGTGGAGAGGATGTTTCCACTAGTAGGAGAGTCTAGGACTAGAGGTAATATCTTCAGAATTAAAGGACGCTCTTTTAAGAAGGAGACGAGGAGGAATTTCTTTAATCAGAGGGTGGTGAATCTGTGGAACTTTTTGCCATAGAAGGCAAAGGCAGTGGATATATTTAAGGCAGCGGTAGATAGATTCTTGATTAGAATGGGTGTCAGAGGTTATGGGAAGAAGGCAGGAGAATAGGGTTAGGAGGGAGCGATCGATCAGCCATGATTGAATGGCAGAGTAGACTTGATGGGCCGAATGGCCTAATTCTGCTCCTATCACATGATCCATTTCCAACGTTCATCATCAATTCAATTCCTTGTCCTTTACCATGGACATCTCGTCACTTTGTACCTCCATCCCCCATCAGGAATTGCTCAGGGCCCTCCAGTACTTCCTTGAACCAAGACCCAATCAGTTTCCTTCAACTCGCACCCTCCACTGAGGAACTTTTTCTCACCCTTAAAAACTTTTCATTTGACACCTGATAGAAGTACATAAAACTATGTGAGACATAGATAGGGTATACAGTCAGAATCTTATTCTCAGGATGGATAAATCTAATAATAGGGGGCATAGTTTTAGGGTGAGATGAGCAAAATGTAAAGTCGTGGTGCAGGGCAAGTTTTTTTTTTAAAAAGGTGGTGAGTGTCTAGAATGCGGTGCTCGGGTTGGTGGTTGAGGCAGATGGGATGGTGCCATTTAAGAGATTTCTGGGTAGGCATATGGATATGCAGGGAATGGGGGTATATGGATTATGTGCAGAGGGATTAAGAGTTGTTCTTGGCATCATGTTTGGCACAGACATTAAGGGCCGAAGGGCCTCTGCTTACGCTGCACTGCTGTTCGATGGTCTCTGTTTCCACAAAAACTTGCGCTTTGTCCCAACTGCTAACCATTTTTACTTGCATTTGTATTCCCATCATCAATGCCAATCTTTCTGTCCTTGGGCTTCTCCACTGCCAAAGCGAGGCCACATGCAAACTGGAGAAACAGCACCTTATATTTCATTAAGTGTAAGACCACAATCTAAATGGTATGAGCATGGTATTCTCCAATTTTCAAGCAGAACTCACCAACATTCTCCCCTCCCCCTCCCCCTCCCCATCCTTCCCCACCTCATCTCCTGAACATTGTTCCTTTCTCCTCCTGCTTATGCTCCATCTCCCACCCCTGTCTATATGATCCCCATTTCCCTTTTATTCCCCCTCTTTCCCCTCTCCTTCTACCCATATCTCTCCCTCCTGCTTTACATTTCATTCCTCTTACATTATTGGACAAACTTTTGTCTCCTTTTTCACCTCTAGCCTTAGTCACCCTCTCCAACCCATCTGCCAATCAACCCCCTCACTTGTAGGTTTTGCCTGGCCCATCTCTTACTGTTATTTCAGGAATTGACTTTCTGTCTGCAAAAATCCAGACCCTATTGTAATCCCAAGTGCTGAGCTCAGCCCTTTAATGCACTTCCACTGTGATCAGCTAATCTGCAGAATCAATGCAAGGCCATTCTGGGAATATAACTCAGCCATTGCAGTAATTCACTTGCATGGCTCAGCGGTAGAGTTGCTGCTTTACAGCAAATGCAGCGCCGGAAATCCGGGTTCGATCCTGTCTACGGGTGCTGTCTGTACGGAGTTTGTATGTTCTCTCCGTGATCTGCGTGGGTTTTCTCCGAGGTTTGTAGGTTAATTGACTTGGTAAATGTAAATGTTGTCCCCAGTGGGTGTAGGATAGTGTTAATGTGCAAGGATCGCTGGTCGACGCAGATCCCGGTGGACCAAAGGGCCTGTTTCCGCGCTGTATCTCTAATCTAAACTAAAAAAACGGAACAATTTAAAAAAATTTAAACTGCAAAAACGGCCTCAGTAGGTAAAGCAGCATACGTGAAACGGAAACAGAATTATAAATGCTTCAAGTTATCGACCCCTTCGTCAGAAGTGTTAATGCTATTTACATCTACATTACAATAATGTTTACACTGTTGATCCTTCTTCTCTTTACACAGATGCTGCCTAACATGCTGAGCAATAGATACATTTTGCTTCATCATTTTGTGGACTAATACAAATTTTGTTTACTCAATACTTCACGTAAAAAGGGCTTCAGAACAATAAAAATAGACAGCTCAAGTTTTGAAATGCAAGATCATCTGCCATGATTTTGCTGTGATTTAGCAGCCACAACTAGCTGTGCTTTCAAATTCCAATGAGGCAAATTCTCATCTTTAGAAATCATAATGTGCTGCATTTAACAGCTGTTAATTTGAACAGGAAGTAGTATCAATTCAGTTACTTTTGCTGAAATAGTCACGCCAAATTAGGAATACGGCACTGGGTTTCAATTAACTATAAAAGGATTTTTTACTTTGAACCATAATTAATAACTGGAGATTCCTTTAAACTCCACTTACAAAACAATTCCCTACATAATGAGTCTACACTAATTAGAAAAAAATAATGAAACTGTCCTTCCTTTTGTGAAATCATTTTAGCATTAATCATTTTATTCTGTAATTTTGCTTTTAGGTCAGATGATATTGCAGCAATTAATTTGTTATAACGCAACATCCACACTAATGATCTACTATAATGAGGACAGGTGCATATCTTAGACAAATTATGGTGTGGGAGGCATAAATTGGAGAATTAAGGCTGCAGTCAGATAATGAATACCAACAGTACCGCACCAAATGGATTCTCTTTAAAAAAACACTTTTGATTTGAGAGGATGCTCTTTCACTGTCCTCTGCCATCTGCGCCAATTCTATTAGTCCGTCTGAAGAAGGGTCTCGACCTGAAGCGTCACCCATTCCTTCTATCCAGAGATGCTGCCTCTCCCGCTGAGTTACTCCAGCATTTTGTGTCTTCGGTTTAAAACCAACATCTGCAGTTACTTCCTACACCATTAGCCCCCTGGCAAGTATTCTAGACAAAAGTGAGTGTTCACTAACTCCGTGGGGTAGTCAAACCCAGATGACTCATATTAGTGAGACGGATCTCAAACAATGATGAGCCAGTGTCTAGGAAGGAAATTAGAGACCACTGTAGCATGTTTTCCAATCCACAGGATCCAACATCGAAATTCTTTACTTCTCCTGACGCCCTATATTCTGCAAGTGCCACAAAGACACATACCTGTGCCTTTGTCACGGCCACACGGCTGCGCTCTCAGCCACAGTCTGTAGATGACACCACCTGGATCTCGAACAATGATGAGGCAGAATACAGAGCTTAGTAACATGCTATCAAGACAACAACTTCTTCCTCAGTCAGCACGATGATGGAGTTAGTTAGGATGCAGGGTGGAGCACATGATGGAGTCAGTATCAATGAGTGGAGAAGCTGGAGTGGAGAATGGTCAAGAGCTTCATGTTTCATGGTATAAATATCACCAACAATTTGTCCTAGTCCAACTACGTGGACACTATGCACAATAAATCACACCAATGCTTTTAGTTTCTCAGAAGACACAGGACATTCAGCATGTCTCCAATGTCTCTTATCAATTTCTACAGATGCACGATAAAAAACATGTTTCAAGATTCACAACAGCTTGGTATGCAACTGCTCTGCCGAAGACCACAAGAAATTGCAGAGATGTAAATGCAGCCCAGTCCATCACGCAAACCAGCCACCTCCCATCGACTCCAACGTTGCCACAGGAAGCCAGCCAACATAATTAAGGACTATTCATAACTCCGGCATTCCTTCTGCTCTCCCCTCTCCCATCGGCCAGCAGACACAAAAGCTTGAAAGCATGGATACAATTCAAGACACACTTTTCCTTCATTTTCAGACTATTGAATTGATCCCTCAATTATTAATGATGAATTTTCTTATCTTCCTATCTACTCCTTGCGTCCCTTGCACTTTTTAATCTGCAATTTCTCTAATACTACAACATTATATACTGCATATTGTTCACTCACTCCTCTGCACTACCTGTTGTACATGTATGGTATGATTATGTATGTACGATTTGCCTGGATAGCAATGGCAAAACAAAGTTTTTCACGTATACCTCATCACGAGTGACAATAATAAACCAATACACTTGCTATCAATATGAATACCAGTACTAATCCAAACTCAATTACATAAATTTCCCCTAATGCCCTCCATCCTATAAATTTATTCTAAATTCTGCTAGTTTTTCCATTCCTGGGCCACATTGGTCTTTCATATCCCATCTGTTTATAACACATCAATTGTCTCCTAACTTCATAGTTTTAAAATACTCAGCCTTTATATTCAAATCCCACATTCAACTTGCCTGAACTTTTCATTGTAAACTTCTACAGCACAAGAACCAACGTCAAATTCACAGTTCAAACTCAGGCATCTCCTCCTCCTTCCACACCATCAATATTGACCATGCTGCCAGTTAAGATGGCCATTGCATATGATGAAATTGGAAAGTATTCATCATCCTACTTGCAACAACATCTGCTTGGCGCTGGAAAAGCATTTCAGCCTCAAATAAATCAGAAAGAATTGCTGATGTATGGATTTGCATTAACCAAAATTTTACGTCAGCGTATCTCTGATAATTCTGCCCATTGCTTCCAGGAGAGGCAATGGGCACAATTCTCAGGGATGGCAGCTTACCTCCTGGTTAGTTTAGATGTGACTGATGAAGCTGTCAGCGTGAACAATGTTACAGATCACGTTGTCAGCAAGTAACTTAATCTTTCATATTGTTGCCACTTACTCAGCATATCTATATCATCTTAAAACCTCTTTTGCATCATCAGTAATAACTAATTCCACTTAATTTTACTTCGGAGTCACGTGAGTGACTACGTGAAGAAGCCCCGCCAGGCGCATGCGCGTCATTACGTCCGACGCATGGTGCACCGACGGGCTGGAGAGCGCAGCGGTAAGTAGTAAATTCGCAGGTAAGTGGTTTAAAACTTTTTTCCTGCGACTATCTAAGCTCCGTAAGTCTGGCTCGGGAGTCAGCGGGAGTTGGTGGCTATGGAGAATACCGGTAGGAAAAAATGTTCGGAGCAGGAGTGGAGCGCGCGGGCCCGCGATTCCACCTCGGAGATCGGGTCGCAAGATATCTAGTGCGGTAATGCCGGCTCCGATACCGGCTGCTGTTTTACCAGTAGTTGAACAGCCTCCAGCTGTTCCAGTGTCTCAGGGCACTGAGGCCACTACAACGAGTAGGAAAGCCTAAAAGAAAGTCTGTCAGACCTGTTTTATCCGATGGGTCTGATGAAGAAGAGGACTCCCCTCCTGATAACAAGAAAATATGGGGAAGACTCGACCAAATGGAGCGGATGCACCACACATTAATCAACCACAACATATTTCAATCGGGGTCCAGTGCCCCAAGGATTCCCCAGGCAGCCTCTCAAAGAGGGGAGTTTGCTGCCTACCAACACCAATGGGAATCACCCTCTCCAGTGCCTTGTTTTGGGCTGGATGAGATCTCCCTTGAGCATGACTCGGGAGAGCCAGGGCAGGAGGAGTCTGACCCTGAAGCTGGTGTCACTGCATTTGCGCACACACCAGAGCACACGAGCCATGCTCCAAGTGTCCCGGATGTAGCGCCAAAAGTCGCAATTCCGGAAGGGAATGGTGAGGCTATGTAGGACAACCTAGCTGCCAATGTAAATTACATGGCTTCTCACCAGCTCCAGGATACGATCATGGAGGAGACTGCCACACGTTACAAACACCTGTAAACTGTGCTTCACTCAAAGTGCCCACCGTAAACTCGGCAATATGGGCACAAATGAGTGCAACGATGCGGGGACAAGAAGTGAGATTTCAGCGTGTCCTCAAGTTGGTGGCAGCAGTCATCACTGCATTCGGGAAAATGGTCCAGGGGGCACCGATGTCTGCAACTCAACAAGATATCCCGGCCCTATTCAGCAACGCCTACTTCGAGGTCAATTGCATCAGGAAGATAGCCATTAAACCAACTTTGAACCCGAAGTTTTGCAGCTCTATGGAGGTCTACAAACGTTCAAGCACCAGACTATTTATTCGGAGTAGACCTCATCAAGCAAATCAGGGACCTCGACGATGAGGCCAAAACAATTGAGCTCATGAAAGCATACATCCTGATCCCAGAACGTCATCTCGCAAGTCGGGTTCAATGTGAAGGGGTCAGATCTAGGGGCAGGGCCAAGCAGAGTGGGGCCAGTGGGGAGGCGATATTACCCACCAGTGTATCCCAGCAACAACCCTAATATCGGAAGAAAGAGGACTTCGAGGCCGGCTGTAGAGGTACAGGAGATTCACTCCGTCAAGGATAAGACTTCTGGGGAACAACCTCCGGTTGGGGTAGATCGCAATTGTTTTATGATGAATGGTGCTGCATAACATCTGATCGGTTTATACTAGACACTGTATCAGGCTCTAGAATAGAGTCTATATCAGGAATTGATCCACCTGCACAGAATATACCTAATAGAGTATTGTGTTTTTCTGAACCAGAAACTCGGCAGGTAAAAGAAGAAATTAAGAATTTGTTCCAAAAAGGGGTAATTGAGATGACAACTAACCATCCTCAACAATTTGGGTCCAATATACTCCCCAGACAGAAAAAAGATAGGGAATATAGAGTCATTCTGGATCTAACCTAGTTAAATTCCTATGTTCAGTATAGGCATTTTAAAATGGACACCTTCAACACTGCTAAACAGTTGTTATCACAAGGGTGTTATATGGCAACTATAGAACTAAAAGATGCATATTATTCAGTACCAATTCATCATCAGTATCGCAGATACTTTAAATTTTAGTTGGATGGGACAGCTGTGGCAATTTAAAGCATTGTCCAATGGGTTAACCTCAGCTCCTAGGCTGTTCACAAAAATTGTTGAAACCAGTGCTGGCGCTACTTAGGGCCCAGAATCACATTGTAATGGCTTATCTGGATGATATTTTAATCATAAGCAACACTCAGGAGACAGCGGAGGAATCAGTTTCAGCAACCAAAAAACCTGTTTGAAAGGTTAGGGTTTCTGGTCCATCCAACAAAATCCAAGTTACAGCCGTCCCAAAAATTGATTATTTGGGTTTTGTCATTGATTCAGTTGATATGTCAGTAACATTGCCTACAGCCAGGGCTATGGAGATCAGGGATGTCTGTACTTGTCTCACTGAAAGACAATATGCCTCCATCCGGGAAGTAGCCAGTGTCATTGGTAAATTGGTAGCAGCTTTTCCTGCAGTTAGAGTGTGGAACTCTGCACAATCAAAGTCTGCAATGAGCTAGAGAACAAGCACTAAAAGAACATGCAGGTCATTTTGATAGATCTATGCAGTTACCAACCAAAGCCATAGCTGAATTACAATGGTGGATTATCAATATTGTACAAACTACCAAAAACATTTCGGTTCAGCAACCTTCAGTGGTTTTACAGACAGATGTGAGCGCTCGCGGATGGGGAGCTACGGACAGTGAGTATAGCTGTGGTGTAGATGGAGTGTGCAAGAAGATTTAATCGTCCACAGACATGGTATAAATTATTTAGAGTTGTTGGGTGCATTCTATGGATTAAAAGCTTATTGTTCCACAATGAATAATTTACATGTTCAACTCCAGATTGATAATACCACAGCTGTGGCATATATCAATCACATGGGAGGAATAAGGTCAGTATCATGTGATAATCTGGCTAACCTCATGTGGCACTGGTGTATCTCCAGGAACATCTGGGTCTCAGCTATCTACCTACCGGGTAGATACAATGTGGTGGCAGACAACAGGTCACTAAAGTTCAATGACAATATAGAATGGATGTTAAATCCTGAAGTTTTTAAAATGATTCTCAGCCGCTATGGGTTGCCAGATATTGATCTGTTTGTTTCCAGGCTAAATCACCAGTTGCCTAAATATGTTTCATGGGAACCAGATCCAGGAGCAGTAGCGGTGGATGCATTCTCGCTACATTGGGATGTGACTGAACTTTTTTTTAATCAAGTTCAATACTTCCAATATTGGAACATTTACAGCAAAATGAAACAGTCCAGGAAAGTAAATTCAGAAGCATGACCTATAAATTCCTGCAACAGTGAGATTTTGAGGAAAGTTAATGTCCTTCAGAATGCACCTCAGTGTTTGTCATATGTTTAGTAAATAGATTACGAGAGTAATGTGAGGAAATAAATGGGAATTATTAGATATAATCAATACTGCGTTACTTACATAACTGAAGCATTTCCAGAAAGAATCAATAAATTCTGGACATTTCTGTAGTACCAAGATGATGAACCATTCGATTAAGTATTTTACAGATGCCTGGTTATCACTCAAGCCAGATCTGAAGACAGTTTCAATAATGCCAATCAGAAATACCTACGAGATAATATTGATGTTGTATTAACTCAAGCACACAGGAATTTGATCAACAGAATGTCAACTGCTATATGAAAGAAAACTTGTTTAGGCATGACTAAAATAGAAAACATTGTGGAAATTGGCTTTATTAACCTCTGACCCAACTGAATATAATTTGCTTTGCATCAGAATTCTATTAGTGCTTTTAATGAGCAATTACCAATGCTATCTTCTGTATCAATTAAAATCACCAGAGGATAAGAAATCAATTATTTAAAAAGTGGTGTGTCTTCAAAATGGGAATAGCTATGGGAAAAATAAAAAAGGGTCATATTCAGATACTAAAATTGGAAAAGATTCAAACTGCTTCATGCTTAAATACTTTTAGTCTCATTGTGCACCTAAAATACCGTCTGATAATACCTTACCTGGTCCAACTGGGGGAGGAGCACGAGCAGTGTTTGCCAAATTCTGTTCTTTAGTCGATGCATCATGGAGTTTACATAATAACGGCCTTTGGTATTCCTCAGTTCATCTTCCTGTGAATAGGTCAAATTGTATAATTCGGCAACTTCTGGAAATTAAACATTCTGGGTATTTGCACAACAAATCCAAAAAGATGATGGAAACCATTTTGTACCCATTTACAGCGTGAATGATTTTATGGACAGAAAGGACATACAATTACAATTCTATGAAAGTTAACCTTTCAATTCCGAAGAAACTTGACTTACCGGAGTTGTTCCCTTTTTTTAGCTACCTAAAAATGTTCTGATTTTCAAAAATTCTGATGAAAGATGCTGAACATGAAATGCTATCTGTTTTTTTTTAAAGTTCATAGACGGGGGCATTTATTGCATTTATCGATGACGTTCATTGCTAATCATTAACTCTCGAAACAAAGAGGCAGTGAACAGTCAACCACATTGAGTACTGGAGACTGGTTAAAAATAGTAGATTTCCTTCCCTAGACATTGATGAAACAGATGGATTTTTATGGGAATCTATTGAACAAATCCATCGTGATATAATTTGATATAATATTTTTATGGGAATACACTGAACATAGCCATTTTGACGTTCAATTTTAGTTAAGATCTGCAGACATTTTAAATCTTTGCACTAATGCCATTGTGCCGAAATACAGCATTTTAAACACTACTACTGCAAATCATTGAGAATTATGTGACCCTACACCCCGATTAAATCTTTTATCCTTTTTCCATCCCCTTATCCAATCTAATCTTCATCCCACAATGCAGAACCAAGTGCAAACCTTTCCTCAATGGCCCTTTTACGTGCATATGCATTGGGATTTTTGCATGTTTCAGATGGGAATCCTTGTAATAGCATTTACTAAATGGCAGACTACCATTTTCTTGTGAAATAAACGACAAGTATGCCCATGACGTACTGACAATCATCTGTAAAATTCACCCAATATTAATGTTTTTAAGCATATAGTTTTTTCAATTATTGCCAGAGGTGTTAGACTTCAGAATATGGATAAATATTTTAAAGGACTCGTAATTAATCTACTGATTTACAAACATGTTGCCAGGACTCTCCAAGATTCCACTGACTTACAATTGAAATAGTAAAAAAAAACATTTGGACAAGTACACGGATAGAAGAGATTTGAAAGGATATGGGCCAAATATATGCAAATTGGATTAGTTTCGATAGCCATCTTGTCGGCATGGATGAATTAGAATCATACCGCACAGAAACAGGTCCTTTGGCCTAACTCATCCATGTTGACCAAGATGCTCCAATAGACACTAGACAATAGGTGCAGGAGTAGGCTATTCGGCCCTTCAAGCCAGCACCGCCGTTCATGGCTGATCATCCACAGTCAGTACTCTGTTCCTGCCTTTCCATATCCCCTGATTCCGCTGTCTTCAAGAGCCCTATCTAGCTCTCTCTTGAAAGTTTGCAGAAAACCAGCATCCACCGCCCTCTGAGGCAGAGAATTCCACAGACTCACAACTCATAACTGTGTGAAAAAGTGTTTTCACATCTCCATTTTAATGGCTCACCCCTTATTCTTAAACTGTGGCCCTGGTTCTGCACTCCCCCAACATCAGGAACATGTTTCCTGCCTCTAGCGTGTCCAAACTCCTAATAATCTAATATTTTTCAATAAGATCCCCTCTCATCCAGAGTATACAAGCCCAAAATGGATATCCCCTGATTCTGCTGTCTTCAAGAGCCCTATCTAGCTCTCTCTTTAAAGTTTGCAGAAAAACCAGCATGCACCGCCCTCTGAGGCAGAGAATTCCACAGACTCACAACTCATAACTGTGTGAAAAAGTGTTTTCACATCTCCATTTTAATGGCTCACCCCTTATTCTTAAAACTGTGGCCCCTGGTTCTGCACTCCCCCAACATCAGGAACATGTTTCCTGCCTCTAGCGTGTCCAAACTCCTAATAATCTTATATGTTCCAATTAGATCCCCTCTCATCCAGAGTATACAAGCCCAGCCGCTCCATTCTCTCAGCATATGACAGTCCCGCCATCCCGGGAATTAACCTTGTGAACCTATGCAGCACTCCCTCAATAGCAAGAATGTCCTTCCTCAAATTTGGGAGAAACATAACATTCTTAAGAGATTGGACAGGCTAGATGCAGGAAAAATGTTCCCCATGCTGGGGGAGTCCAGAAGCAGGGGTCAAGTTTAAGAATAAGGGGTAGGTTTAGGACTGAGATGAGGAAAAATGTGTTCACCCAGAGAGTTGTGAATCTGTGGAATTCTCTGCCACAGAAGGCAGTGGAGGCCAATTCACAGGATGTTTTCAAGAGAGAGTTAGATTTAGCTCTTAGGGTTAATGGAATCAAGGGATTCAGGGAAAAAGCAGGAACGGGGCACTGATTTTGGACGATCAACCATAATCATATTGAATGGCGGTGCTGGCTTAAAGGGCCGAATGGCCCACTCCTACGACCTATTTTTCTATGTTTCTGTTAATACTTCATTAACTTACGTTTGGCCATAGGGGCCCGTTTCCATGAATGTTCGAAATCTATAAGCTGATGGCTCAAAAATTCAAATCGATATTGTTAATCTCTCCCATTCTACAATTGCACTAATGAACTGAGAACTTAAGATGTTTTAGAACCACATTATAGGCTTATTTTCCCCTCTGACAGGTTCTCCATTTGTTTCAACTGCCCTCTGTAATGTTTGTGACAAAGACCAATCACTTATTTATTTGCCTCAGTACTCCACAATTTGTAATAGAAAAAAAATCACCTATGGTTAAAGTGCACATTGTCAGATTTTAATAAAGGCCATTTTTATACATATTGGTTAAACCATATAGAAATTACAGCAATGTTTATACATAGCCCCACCCCTCCCCAACCATTTCAGGGCACCATAATGTTTGGGACGCAGCAATGTCATGTAAATGAAAGTATTTTGTTACATATCTTTTACCTCCAATGACTGCTTTAAGTCTCCGATTCATGGACATCACCAGTTGCCGAGTGTCTTCTCTGGCGATGCTCTGCCAGGCCTGTATTTCAGCCATCTTTAGCGTATGCTTGTTTGGGGGGCAAGTCCGCTTTAGTTTTCTCTTCAGCAAATAAAAGGCATGCTCAATTGGGTTCAAATCGGGTGATTGACTTCGCCACTCAAGAATTTACCATTTTTTTACTTTGAAAAACTCCTTTGTTGCTTTAGCGGTATGTTTGAGATCATTGTCTTGCTGTAGAATGAACAGCCGGCCAATGAGTTTTGAGGCATTTGTTTGAACTTGAGCAGAATGGATGTGTCTATATACTTCAGAATTCATTATACTACCACCATCAGCAGTTGTATCATCAATGAAGATAAGTGAGCCAGTACCTTCAGCAGCCATACATGCCCAGGCCATAACACCCCCACCACCGTGTTTCACAGATGAGGTGGTATGCTTTGGATCTTGGGCAGTTCCTTCTCTCCTCCATACTTTACTCTCGCCATCACTCTGATATGTTAATCTTTGTCTCATCTGTCCACAAGAACTTTTTCCAGACCTGTGGTTGCTCTTTTAAGTACATCTTGGCAAACTGTAACCTGGCCATCCTATTTTTGCAGCTAACCAGTGGTTTGCATCTTCCAATGTAGCCTCTGTATTTATGTTCATTAAGTCTTCTACGGACAGTGGTCATTGACAAATCCACGAGGGGCGCCGTCCTGAATGGTATGGCTGCCCAGCCTGCTGCTGTTTGTTTTTCACTCTTTTTTTATTTTTAGTGAGTTTTAGTGTTTTGTTTTTGGAGTTCTAGTCTTTGTTATGGGGGTGGGGGGGGGGGGGGGGGTGGGAGGGGGAAACTACATTTCAGGGTCCCTACGTGGTTGGAGAGGCAGCTTTTCTTCGGGCTGCACTTTTTGACCACCCTCACAGCCTACCAGCGGGCCTGGAGCGACGTTTTACAGAGGGGACCGCCCAGAACCTCAGCTTCGACGGTGGCGCAGCGCTGGAGCGCTATCGTGGAGCGGGCGTTGCCTTGCCCAGGTCGCCGTGTTGGAACTCTGGTGAGCTGAGACCGCCAAGAAAAACATCGCGGAGCTGCGGGTCTGTGGAGCGGCCAGCTGCGGGCGGCGGCGCTGACTTTAACATCGGGAGCCTGGGATCTCTCGCCAAAATCGCCAGTGGTGGAGCTCCATTCAGCGCGGCCTTGTTGGTTTCGGAAGCCGCGGTCTCCAGTAAGGAAGCGGCCGTTTCCAGGTGTCCCAAGCCACTGAGAGGATTCTCCCGACGCCGGAGTACCATCGCCCGGCGAGAACGGCCTGGAACATCGGGCCTCCGTGAAGGCGACTGCGGAGACCTCAATAGGCCCGACTATGGGTGGACAGGGGAATGGAGACTGGACATTGTGCCTTCCCTCATAATGGGAACCATTGTGGGGGGATGTTTTTTATGTTTAAATCTCTTTATTATTGTTATGTCTGTATTATTTTTTTATGTGCTGCATTGGCAAGAAGCATTTTCACTATACGTGGTTGGAGAGGCAGCTTTTCTTCGGGCTGCACTTTTGACCCAACCCTCACTGCCTACCAGCGGGCCTGGAGCGACGTTTTACAGAGGGGACCGCCCAGAACCTCAGCTTCGACGGTCGCGCAGCGCTGGAGCGCTATCGTGGAGCGGGCGTTGCCTTGCCCAGGTCGCCGTGTTGGAACTCTGGTGAGCTGAGACCGCCAAGAAAAACATCGCGGACCTGCGAGTCTGTGGAGCGGCCAGCTGCGGGCGGCGGCGCTGACTTTAACATCGGGAGCCTGGGATCTCTCGCCAAAATCGCCATTGGTGGAGCTCCATTCAGCGCGGCCTTGTTGGTTTCGGAAGCCGCGGTCTCCAGTAAGGAAGCGGCCATTCCAGGTGTTCCAAGCCACTGAGAGGATTCTCCCGACGCCGGAGTACCATCGCCCGGCGAGAACGGCCTGGAACATCGGGCCTCCGTGAAGGCGACTGCGGAGACCTCAATAGGCCCGACTATGGGTGGACAGGGGAATGGAGACTGGACATTGTGCCTTCCCTCATAATGGGAACCATTGTGGGGGGATGTTTTTTATGTTTAAATCTCTTTATTATTGTTATGTCTGTATTATTTTTTTATGTGCTGCATTGGCAAGAAGCATTTCACTATACCAATTGGTGTATGTGACCAATAAATAACCTTTGAACCTGACTCCTGAAGAGTGTTTACGGTCTGTCGGATAGGTGTTTGGGGATTTTTCTTTATTATAGAGATAATTCTTCTGTCATCAGCTGTGGAGGTCTTCCTTGACCTGCCAGTCTCTTTGCGATTAGTAAGCTCACCAGTGCCTCTCTTTCTTCTTATTGATGTTCAAGAAGGAACTGCAGATGCTGGAAAATCGAAGGTTGACAAAATTACTGGAGAAACTCAGCGGTGCCTCAGGGATCTGTGTTGGGTCCACTGTTGTTTGTCATGTACATCAATGATCTGGATGATGGGGTGGAAAATTGGATAAGTAAGTATGCAGATGATACTAAGATAGGTGGTGTTATGGATAATGAAGTAGATTTTCAAAGTCTACAGAGAGATTTGGGCCATTTGGAAAAGTGGGCTGAAAGATGGCAGATGGAGTTTAATGCTGTTAAGTGTGAAGTGCTACATCTTGGCAGGGCAAATCAAAATAGGACGTACATGGT
Organism: Okamejei kenojei; assembly: GCA_035221665.1. Lineage (NCBI taxonomy): Eukaryota > Metazoa > Chordata > Chondrichthyes > Rajiformes > Rajidae > Okamejei > Okamejei kenojei. The sequence continues at coordinate 34,747,206 of CM069138.1, forward strand.
AAATGGTAGGGAATTGAGGAATGCTGTGGAACAGAGGGATCTAGGAATAACTGTGCATAGTTCCCTGAAGGTGGAATCGCATGTAGATAGGGTGGTAAAGAAAGCCTTTGGTGTGCTGGCCTTTATAAATCAGAGCATTGAATATAGGAGTAGGGGAAGTAATGTTAAAATTGTACAAGGCATTGGTAAGACCAATTCTGGAGTATGGTGTACAATTTTGGTCGCCTAGTTATAGGAAGGATGTCAACAAAATAGAGAGAGTACAGAGGAGATTTACTAGAATGTTGCCAGGGTTCCAGCAACTCTGTTACAGAGAAAGGTTGAACAAGTTAGGTCTTTATTCTTTGGAGCGCAGAAGGTTAAGGGGGGACTTGATTGAGGTCTTTAAAATGATGAAAGGGATAGACAGAGTTGACGTGGATACGTTTTTTCCCATTGAGGGTAGGGAAGATTCAAACAAGAGGGCATGACATGAGAATTAAGGGACAGAAGTTTCGGGGTAACGTGAGGGGGAACTTCTTTACTCAGAGGGTGGTGGCTGTGTGGAATGAGCTTCCAGCAGAAGTGGTGGAGGCAGGATCGATTTTAACATTTAAGAGTAGTGGATAGGTATATGGACGTGAAGGGAATGGAGGGGTATGGTCTGAGTGCAGGTAGATGGGACTAGGGGAAAACAAATGGTCGGCACGGACTGGAAGGGCCGAGAGGGCCTGTTTCCGTGCTGTAATTGTTATATGGTTTATATGGTTATATGGGTGCGGCTGCATCTATGGAGTAAAGGAAATAGGCAACGTTTCGGCTCGAAACGTTGCCTATTTCCTTCGCTCCATAGATGCTGCAGCACCAGCTGAGTTTCTCCAGTTGATTTTGGCAGGCTTAAGGTTTGGCTGATGTCGCTAACACTTTTATTCTTGTTTCTCAGTCTCATAATGGCTTATTTGACTTTCATCGACAACTTTGGTCCTCATGTTGAAAAACAGCAATAAATGTTTCCAAAAGTGATGGAAAGACTGGAGGAAAGACAAGGTGCTGAGAGCTCTCTTATGCCTGCATTAAGGAGGCAATTAAACACTAACTGAGCAATTAAAATTGCCTGTGAAGCCATGTCCCCCAAATATTATGATGCCCTGAAATGGGGGGACTTTGTATAAACATAGCTGTAATTTCTACATGGTGAAATCAAAATGTATAAAAATGGCATTTAATAAAATCTAACAATGTGCACTTTAACCACATGTGATTTTTTTCTATTACAAATCTCAAATTGTAGAGTACAGAGGCAAATAAATAAATGATGGGTCTTTGTCAATGATGCTTTGTAATTCATCTCTGACATTTTAATTCTTTGAAGACAAGCTCTTAATATATTATATAATATCATGGAAATATTCAAACAAGAATTCACCAGGGAATCAACCACATTGGATAATCTAATGCAAGGCAAAAATACATTGTTTCTTGAAGGTAACCTTCAAATGACACTTTTTCGGAGTGTGTTAACAAAAAGACGAAGACAATTAATTACATAAATGAATTATGGCAGTCATGGGCTAACATATTCTCATTATAAAATAGCCACGATGGTATGCCCTTCAACATTATACCAGTATGGGTGTCAAAATGAAAAATACTGGAAATACTCAGCAAACAAGGTGGCATTGACAGAGATAGAAACATGGATAAATGTGGTCGGTCGAGGACCATTGAATAGAAGTAGGTAAAATTTTAAATTGCCAAGGAGGAAGAATAGAAAAAAACTATGGAAATTCTTGTGGTAAGCTGGAGGCAAACAGATCCTGAATGGCAGGATATTGGGGCTGACAGAGAAAGGATGGTGAAGGCTTGTTAATTGAGGCTAACCTGTTGGGATATAAATAGATGAATGAAAATTGAGAGAGAGGAAAAAAAGAGGACATCAAGCATGGGCACTGAAGGTAATGCACTCAATGAGAAGTAAAATAATCACTGTTCCATGTGGAGTCATTATTAGATAATTGGACAGAAATGCCTGAAATACTCAGCAGGTCTTGCTGCATTATATGGACATGGAAACAGTCCTGATAGTGAGCTAAAGTCCTGCCAACTATGTTAAAGGGAAAACTGAAGTTCAGAAGAAAGGAAGATAGTGCAGAATGCTGGACAGAGTGGGCACAATGGAATCATTATGGGAATTAAGGCAGGAGGAGGTACAGTCATTTGAGAGTCTTTTAACGATAAGAGTTGCTAACCTATCCAATAAGGTAAAGGTAGGGGGAGAGGCAGAGATAGAACTTGGGTGAACTTGCTCAACATGGACACAGCCCTCAAAAGCATCTACATGAGGAGCTGCCACAAGATGCTGGCATCTTTCATCAAGGATCCTTACTATCAGGGCCATGCTTCTACATGTTGCCCATCGCCACCAGGTGTGGAACAGCTACACTCCTACAGCTATCTGTTTGTTAAAGAGACCTACATATCCCTCACAATGGTGCAGGACTTATCACCTCTTGCATTGCCATGGACTTGTTTTCTAGTTGTGTATTTTTAGCATCATGTCTTTTCCTTTACAAAATGTTTTAATCATTTAAATATAATTTGTGTTTTAATGTGTCTCTGTGCCTTTGCAGTGTGCCTGTACCTCACCACACTTGTGCATATGACAATAAACTCAACTTTGACTTGACTTGAACACCTAAAAGTACGAGCAATGTGGAATTTGTCGGCAAATGTGTAAAACGTTATGAAAGCAAACAACAACATGGACTTTAGTGAGGCGTTCAACAAGGTGCCGCATGGTAGGCTGCTCTGGAAGGTTAGATCTCATGGGATCCAAGGAGAGATAGCTGAATGGATAGCAAATTGGCTCCCTGGAATGAAGCAGAGGGTGATAGTGGAAGGTTGCTTCTCAGAATGGAGGCCTGTGACTAGTGGTGTGCCACAGGGTTCAGTGCTGGGCCCGTTACTATTTGTCATCTACATCAATGATTTGGATGAGAACATACAGGGCAAGATTAGCAAGTTTGTTGATGATACAAAAGTTAGTGGTTTTGCAGATAGTGAAGATGGTTGTGAACGATTGCAGCAGGATCTGGATCGATTGGCCAGGTGGGCGGAGGAATGGTTGATGGAATTTAATACAGAGAAATGTGAGGTGTTGCATTTTGGGACGTCAAACAAGGGCAGGACCTACACAGTAAATGGTAGGCCTCTGGGTAGTGTTGTAGAGCAGAGGGATCTAGGAGTATAGGTGCATGGTTCCATGAAGGTCAAGCCGCAGGTAGATAAGGTGGTCAAAAAGGCTTTTGGCACTTTGGCCTTCATCAGTCAGTGTTAATATAGGCTAAATTAAAGACACCATAAAATGGAGGATCCTTGCATTTGTCAGAATTGCTTAACCCTTGTCAGCTGAACTTTACACGCTTTCATTGGTATCAGCCAGTCTAGGCTCAGACTGATATGCAGGATGGTAAGGGGTCCAGGTGTTCTCCCTGTTTCTCTTAAATTGATAACATGTATAGCAGTTTTGCAAACTAACCTTAAATGCATCATTTCTATTGGGTCGCTGCAAAAGCATTGTAAACAGTATACATAATGTTGCAAGACGGTCATCCTGTTAATTGAAGATTGGTCGAACTGTTGAGCCTTGGAGAAATTGTTTGAATCTCAGGGCACATGTTTCAATGTTTGTTCTTATTAGCTACCTTCGAGAGCTTTCTTTCTTATACAATGTATGAGATGCTGTATTATTGGGTTAGGGAAATGTCTGTTATGTATGGGGTTAATCGATATCTGTAAATGGATTATTAAGAGACCACCCCCATGTGGTTCGGCCCCTCGAGGTCCCGGGACCTATAAAAGTCCGTTACCACGAGGTCCAGGATCGATCTTCTGGGAGAGCGCTTGGGACTGCGTGACCTTCTGGAGTGTCTCTGTTTGAGCGACGCTTGGAGGGCTTGATCAGGCAGATACGAGGATTGAACCCGCGGTGGGATAGGTACAGTAGTTGTACTGTAATGCGCTTTTGTTAAAATAAAGATTAGTTATTTTAAGTGCTTCATTCAGTGTTTTTACTGAAACTAGACTGGGGGGAAGCTTAGAAACAAGCAATTTACAAGAGTATTGAGTATAGAATTTGGAAGATCATGTTGCAGTTGTGTAAGACCGCATTCAGAATATTGTGTTCAGTTCTGGGCACAATATTACAGGAAAGATATTGTCAAGCTTGAAAGGATTCAGAAAATATTTACGAGGATTTTGCCAGGACTAGAGGGCGTGAGCTATAGTGAGAGATTGAGTAGGCTGGGTCTCTATTTAATGGAGCATAGGAGGATGAGGGGTGATCTTATAGAGATATACAAAATCATGAGAGGAATAGATCGGGTAGATGAACAGTCTTTAACCCAGAGTAGGGAAATCGAGGACCAGAGGACATAGGTTCCAGGTGAAGGGGAACAGATTTAATAGGAATCCGAGTGGTAACTTTTTCACACAGAGGGTGGTGGGAGTATGGAACAAGCTGCCAGAGGGGGTAGTTGAGGCTGGGACTATCCCATCGTTTAAGAAACAGTTGGACAGGTACATGGATAGGACAGGCTTGGAGGGTTATGGACCAAACGCAGGCAAGTGAAACTAGGGTAGCTGGGACTTGTTGGCATTTGTTGTTCACCCACGACTGTGTCCCTGCATTTGACAACAACACCATTGTCAAGTTTGCAGACGACACAACGGTGATCGGGCTGATCACCAACGGTGATGAAACAAACTATAGAGCGGAGGTGCAGAACCTGGCGGACTGATGCTCACGGAGCAACTTGTCACTTAACACCTCCATGACCAAGGAGCTGATTATTGACTTCAGGAGGTCACAGAATGGGGAATACGCCCCAATCTCCATCTACGGAGACAGTGTGGAGAGAATGTCCAGCTACAAGTTTCTGGGCACTCACATCTCAGAGGACCTCACATGATCCACCAACACCACTGCGCTGGTCAAAAAGGCACAGCAACGACTGTTCTTCCTAAGAGCATTGAAACGGACTGGTCTGCCCCAACAGCTGCTGACGACCTTCTACCGCTGCACCACAGAGAGCATACTAACGTATGGCATTTCTGTGTGGTATCTCAGCTGCACGGAGGAGGAAAGGAGAGCTCTTCAGCGCGTTGTCCAGAGAGCGCAACAGATTATTGGGACACCACTACCAGCCTTGGAGGGCATCTACTACACACGGTGCCTCAGGAAGGCGTCAGCATACATAAAAGACTCCTCTCACGCTTGTAATGGACTATTCGAACTACTCCATTCCGGCAGAAGTTACAAGGCCTTCCACGCCCGCACGACCAGACTCAGGAACAGCTTCATTCCCAGAGCTATAGCGGCTCTGAACCGGCCCTGCTGAGTACCCCCCACCCCCCATGGACTGTCTCCCCCGGCCTCGCACTTGAGTCTGTGTTGATTTTACTGGTCTAACGTTCGTTTTTTCAAACCTTGTTCTCAGGGTATTTAAATCTAAAATTTTATTTGTCGATTAAGTTATGACATCGGATGGAAGTTGCAAACCAAATCTCGTTGCACTTATGTGTAATGACAATAAAATATATTATTATTATTATTATTTTAGAAAACAATTGTATTTTAGAAAACAAGACATAATAACATATTCTGTAAAGAGATCCGATATTCTCATCAACTCCTCTATTCTGGAAAAGTTCTGCTATGCTGTTAAACCACTCTACTCCCTACTGCGATCCTAGTACAGTGCTTTGTAAAGAATCGTTATTCCTGGTAAAAATGTAATCAATACAATGTACAGCATAATTGTGCAAAGTAAAAAAACTTACTTTCTCAAGAAGTTTTTTGACCAGATCCTCCATGAATTTCTTGTGCAACAAATTTGATCCATTCAATTGACAGAGGAAGTTAATGGCCCAAATCCGCACAGATTGATCATCGCGGTTTTCACTGTGAGGTAGCGAATTGTGGAAAAAAAAAGTTTTTAAAGGAGTTATCCAGATGATTTATAAAATCTTGCTAATAGTTGAGCAAGAGACTGCAGATACTGGGATCAGGTGCAAAGAAAGAGGCGCTGCTGGAGGAACTCAGCAGGTCGGACAGCATCTCTGGAGGGAAAATGGGCAGTCAAACGTTTGGGGTAGGGACCCTTCATCTGGATCAGATGAAAGGTCTCAATGTGAAACATTGATTGTCCCTCCACAGATGTTGCCCAACCTGCTGAGTTCCTCCAACAACTCTCCTTTTTTTGCTTTTGATAATAGTTTAACAAATTATTACTTTTAAAATAATCAAGAAGCAACTTCATGATAAGAAAATCATAAAATCTGTTCATCTGAGAGCAATTATATTTTGTTTTGTTTTCTTGAGCCATGCATCAATATATAATTTGTGTACCCATATGAATGACCAAACCTTCGGTCCCTGCTCATTGCATTCCAACATGGCTGGTAGAAAAATAGACACAAATATTCTATGCAATCTCCAATCTTACATGTGTGGAGCAGGAGAAGATAGGCAAGGTTCGCAATAAATATGCTCCCCGTGTTTTTTATAACCATGGAGAAAGACATGAAGACCAGAAAACTTGGGAAAGTTAACATTGATATCTTGAGGGTGGTCCATATTACAGTAGAGTACATGTTGTATACCTGAAAAAGAATGAAGGTAGATAAATCTCTTGGATCTAATCAGGTATACCCAAGGACACTGTGGGAATCTAAAGAAGAAAATTCCGGAGTCCTGGCAAAGATATATGAATCATTATTAGACATGGATCGGAAGCCAGTAGATTGAAGGGTGGGTAATATTGTGCCTCTATTTAAGAAGGAATGCAAAGGAAAACCTGGGAATTATACAGTGGCAGGAAAGCTATTGGAGACGATTTTGAAGGATAAGGTGGAAATATTTTTGGAAAAGCAGGGTATAATTAAGGATGTTTAAGAAAGAATTGCAAATGCTGGAAAAATGGAAGGTAGACAAAAGTGCTGTAGACACTCGGTGGGTGAGGCAGCATCTATGGAGAGAAGGAATAGGCGACGTTTTGGGTCGAGACCCTTCTTGAGACTGATGTCGGGGGGGGGGGGAAGAAAGGAAGAGGCGGAGACAGTAGGTTTGTGGGAGAGATATGAAGGGGGGGGGATTGGTAATCATTTTCCAATGTTCTATACGCTCGGGATCAGTTCCTGTGGATTGGAGAGTAGCTAATGTTATCCCACCTTTTAAGAAAGGCGGGAGAGAGAAAACGGAATTATAGACCAGTTAGCCTGACATCGGTGGAGGGGAAGATGCTGGAGTCAATCATAAAAAGATGAAATAGCGCACATTTGGATAGCAGTAACAGAATCGGTCCGAGTCAGCATGGATTTACGAAGGGGAAATCATGCTTGACTAATCTTCTGGAATTTTTTGAGGATGTAACTAGGACAATGGACAAGGGAGAGCCAGTGGATGTAGTGTACCTGGACTTTCAGAAAGTATTTGATAAGGTCCCACATAGGAGATTAGTGGGCAAAATTAGGGCACAGTGTTATTGGGGGTAGAGTGCTGACAGGGATAGAAAATTGGTTGGCAGACAGGAAACAAAGAGTAGGGATTAATGGGTCCCTTTCAGAATGGCAGGCAGTGACTAGTCGGGTACCGCAAGGCATGAGAATTAAGGGACAGAGAATTAAGGGTCATGTCTTCTGTTGACTCTTATCTCATACTATACTTTATTATTTTATTTATTTTCATATTTTTAATTTCATATTTTTAATTTTCATTCTTAAACTGTATTATTGTTTATTATTGTCTTTTTTATTTCTCCTACCCCCTGTTTTGCCATTAACGCTCATTTTCAGATGGGAGCGGACTTTGTATAAGCCCTCTGGGCTTCCCTTCCCTCCCAGCACTGTATGGTATTATAAATTGATCGTTTGTCTTTTAAAATAAGGTGCAAATAAAGAAACAAAACAAATAAACAAAACAAAACTCTGGCAATGGAGGAGGCCCAGGAGAGAAAGGTCAGATTTGGAATGAGAGGGGGAGTTGAAGTGCTGAGTCACCAGGATATTGATTATTGCGAACTGAGCGGAGGTGTTGGGCAAAGCAATCGCCAAGCCTCCGCTTGGTCTCACCGATGTAGAGAAGATTACACCTGGAACAGCGGATGCACTAGATGAGGTTGGAGGACGTGCAGGTGAACCTCTGCCTCACCTGGAAAGACTGCTTGGGTCCTTGGATGGAGTCGAGGGGGGAAGTAAAGCGACAAGTGTAGCATTTCCTGCGATTGTAAACGAAAGTACCCTGTGAGGGGATGGTTTGGGTGGGAAGGGATGAATTGACTTCTCCAATTTCAGGTAGTCCTTGCTTTCTCCCTCCGTCCTCTCCCCTTCCCAGCTCTCCCACAAGCCTACTGTCTCCACCTCATCCTTTCTTGCCCCCCCCCGGACATCAGTCTGAAGAAGGGTCTCGATCCGAAACGTCACCTATTTCTTCCCTCCATAGATGCTGCCTCACCCGCTGAGTTTCTCCAGTACTTTTGTCGACAGTATAATTAAGGATAGTCGACATGGTTTTGTGCATGGAAGAATATGTCTCACAAATTTGATTGAGCATTTTGGAAAAATAACCCTGAAGATTGATGAGGGCAAGGCCTTTGATATGGTTCTGCATGGTAGGCTGCTGTTGATGGTTAGATAGCATGAGACACTGAAAGTACTAGATAACTGGATAAGTATTCACTTAATGGTAGGAAGCAAAGTGGTGGTGGAATATTGTTTTTTCGACTGGAGGCATGTAACTGGTGGTATGCCTCAGGGATCAGTGCTGTTTGTCATCTACAGTGCCCTCCATAATGATTGGGACAAAGACCCCTCATTTATTTATTTGCCTCTATACTACACAATTTGAGATTTGTAATAGAAAAAAATCACGTGGTTAAAGTGCACATTGTCAGAATTTATTAAAGGGTGTTTTTATACATTTTGGTTTCACTACGTAGAAATTACAGCTGTGTTTGTACATAGTTCCCGCATTTCAGAGCACCATAATGTTTGGAACACATGGCTTCACAGGTGTTTGTATAGCAAAGGTGTGTTTAATTGCCTCCTTAATGCAGGTATAAGAGAGCTCTCAGCACCTAGTCTTCCCTCCAGTCTTTCCATCACCTTTGGAAACTTTTTTGCTGTTTATCAACATGAGGACCAAAGTTGTGCCAAAAAAAGTTACATAATCCCTTCCCGAGCCCCCATTCGCTGTGATGGTATTTCAGTCTCAGTCACAGAGGCTGACGTCAGGAAATCCTTCAGAGGGGTGAACCCTCGAAAAGCGTCTGGACCCGATGGTATACCTGGTCGAGTTCTAAAAACCTGTGCGGACCAACTGGCTGGAGTTTATACGGACATTTTTAACCTGTCACTTCTGAGGTTCAAAAGGGCATCAATAATACCGTTGCCCAAGAAGAGCAAGGTGACATGCTGGGTCTCTGCGCATCCCTCTGCAATTGGATCCTCGACTTCCTCATTCACAGACCACAGTCTGTTAGTATCGGTGGAAATGTGTCAGACTCGATAACAATCAGCACGGGAGCACCTCAAGGCTGCGTGCTCAGCCCCCTGCTGTACTCACTCTATACTCATGACTGCGTAGCCGGTCATAGTGCGAACTCCATCATCAAGTTCGCCGACGACACCACTGTTGTGGGACGTATCAATGATGGGGACGAGTCAGAGTATAGAAGAGAGACCGAGCGACTGTCCATATGGTGCCAGCACAATAACCTGGCCCTCAACACCAGCAAAACCAAGGAACTGATTGTGGACTTTGGAAGGAGTAGGATGGGGACCCACAGTCCTGTTTATATCAATGGGTCGATGGTTGAAAGGGTCAAGAGCTTCAAATTCCTGGGCATGCACATCTCTGAAGATCTTTCCTGGTCCGAGAACACAGTTGTAATTATTAAGAAAGCTCATCAGCGCCTCTACGTCCTGAGAAGATTACGGAGAGTCGGTCTGCCAAGGAGGACTCTAACTTCTACAGGTGCACAGTAGAGAGCTTGCTGACCGGTTGCATAGTGGCTTGGTTCGGCAACTTGAGCGCCCTGGAGAGGAAAAGTAGTAAACACTGCCCAGTCCATCATCGGCTCTGAGCGAGTACAGCAGGGGGCTGAGCACGCAGCCTTGAGGTGCTCCCGTGCTGATTGTTATCGAGTCTGACACATTTCCACCAATACGAACAGACTGTGGTCTGTGAATGAGGAAGTCGAGGATCCAATTGCAGAGGGATGTGCAGAGACCCAGTTCTGCTAGTTTGGTAACCAGCTTGGAGGGGATGATTGTGTTAAATGCTGAGCTGTTATCGATGAATAACAGCTTGACATATGAGTTTTTGTTGTCCAAGTGGTCCAGAGCGGAGTGGAGGGCCAGCGAGATCGCATCCACCGTTGATCTGTTGTGGCGGTAAGCGAACTGAAGTGGATCCAGGTTTTTGTCGAGGTATGAGTTAATTTTTGCCATGATCAACCTCTCAAAGCACTTCATCACCACAGGCATTGGTGCCACTGGTCGATAGTCATTGAGGCATGTCACCTTGCTCTTTTTGGGCACCGGTATTATGGATGCCCTTTTGAAGCAGGTGGGAACCTCAAATCTCAGAAGTGACAGGTTGAAAATGTCCCTAAAAACTCCAGCCAGTTGGTCCGCACAGGTTTTTAGAACATCAGGTCCAGACGCTTTTCGAGGGTTCACCCCTCTGAAGGATTTCCTGACGTCGGCCTCTGTGACTGGGGGTGCGCTCTTTAATTGCTGCCTGTAGGCAGGAAGAAGCAGCACCCCGGTATGGTCGGATTTACCGGTGAGGGCGAGGGATAGTGCGGTAGGCATTCCTGATGGTGGTGTAGCAGTGGTCGAAGGTGTTTGGTCCTCTGGTGCAGCAAGAGACATGTTAGTGGAAGTTAGGGAGTGATTTCTTTAGATTTGCCTTATTAAAGTCCCCAGCAATGGTGGTAAAAGCCTCGGGGTAAGACGTCTCGTGTTTGTTGACCACGGCGTGCAGCTCCTCCAGTGCCAGATGGACGTCTGCCTGGGGTGGGATGTAGACCGCGGTCAGGATGATGGAGGTGAATTCCCTTGGAAGGTAGAAGGGACGGCACTTTACCGCCAGATGTTCGAAGTGTGGAGAGCAGGAGTTGGACAGGACTGCCACGTCTGAGCACCACGTAGAGTTGACCATGAGGCAGACGCCCCCTCCTCTCCCTTTCCCAGATGCCAGTGTATGATCCATACGGTGGATGGAGAACCCTTCAGGCTGGACCGCTGAGTCTGGGGAGCTGGGGGTGAGCCATGTCTCTATGAAACAGGACACAGAGCATTCCCTCAGCTCACTTTGATAAAACAGCCTTGCCCTTAAGTCCTCCACTTTGTTTTCAAGGGACTGTACATTGGCCAGTAGGATAGTAGGTAGAGGGGGTCGAAGTCCCCTGCGCTTCAGTCTGACCTGAAGTCCTGCCCGCCGGCCACGTTTCCGGACACAATGGAGGCTTCCCCTTTGTTTCCAGGTACTGGGTTGACCAGCGCTGGAACTGGAATTCCTTCACAAACGGCGGCTCCAGCTCCGTAACGAACGGGGGTTCCCTCAGAGTCAGCAGCTCCAGCTTCATTTTTTCTGGGATATCCAGCCCGTTGGCTCTGGAGGTCATCCCGGGGTTTCCAGGTGCCGTACCTGGGATCCTCAGTCGGGTCGGGAGTTTCACAGCCAGCGTGGGAAAGTTTAACGTCCGGGGCACCTGCAGCTGCGGGAGATCGCGAAATTGCGAGCGTTTTTAGCTGCCCAAGCAGCCTGTCTGAAATGGCACCGATTACTGCCGTTTCCCTGATCCAGGTGAGTTGTTGAGAGTTGTAGTTGAGCCTTTTATGTTCCGGAGCTCCGCAAAAGTCGCCGCAGGCAGGCGCCATCTTGCACGATGGGTAATTTGGGTAATGGAAAAAGGAGCTTATTCAGATGTGTGAGGTGATGCATTTGGGAAGTTAATCCAGGGCAGGATCATCACAGAAAATGGTAGGGCCCTGGGGAATGTTGTAGAGCAGAGAAATCTAGGAGTACCAATGCATAGTTACCTGAAAGTAGCATCAGGTATAGATAGGGGGGTAAAGAAGGCTTTGGTAGATTGGCCTTCATTAGTCAGGGTATTGCATATAGAAGTTGGAACATTATATTATAGTTGTATAAAACATTGGTACGGCTGCATTTGGAGTACTGTGTTCAGTTTTGTGCACCCTGCTAGGGGAAAGATGCCACTAAGCTGGAAAGAGTGTAGAGAAGATTTGTGAAGATGGGCGAGTTGATGTATTATGGAATATTGGATAGGCAAGGCTGGAATCTACTGAAGTTTAGAAGAGCGTGGGCCTTGATTGTAACATACAAGATCCTGAAGAGTCTTGTGGGAGAATCGAAAACTAGAAGTCATTGTTTAAAACTAAGAAGGTCACTTACTTAAACAGAGTTGAGAACAGAGTTGATGTGCATTAATCTTCCCTCCCTACTGAAGGTCAAGAGGCCTTAGAACCTTTCTCCAAAGGTAGTATAAACAGAATCAAATTATTTAAGGTGGAGTTAACAACATGAAGTGAAACATTAAGAGGGATAAATGGAAGATCAATATTGCCATATCATTAAGACTGTTGTATTGATTGTTGTATCTATCATGATTATGTATATGTGTACTTTATGAGCTTCTTCTGAATATTAGCATGATCTTATTATATTGAATAGCAGCTTGAGAGACCGGGAGGCTCACTCATACCCTGAATCCGTGTGTACTTATTTAAAGATGACATCTTTGTGAATTTCACGTTGATATTTTAAAATACTATTTATAAACATTGTGTTTCAAACTCTGCCACTTTTGTGTAGAATGATTCAATGATCTGTTGGATTTTATATTGTGTTGCTATTGTATCCTGTGTAGGGGGGGCAGTATGAAGGCCAGGGCAGTGTACTGTTCTGGATGTCAGATGTGGGAGGTTAGGGAATCTGATAGCCCTCCAGACGTACACATCTGCGCCAGGTGTGTCGAGATGGGGCTCCTAAAGGATCGTGTTAGGAACCTGGAGCAGCAGCTCGACGACCTCCGTCTGGTCAGGGAGAGTGAGGAGGTAATAGAGAGGAGCTACAGGGAGGCAGTCACTCCCAGACCACAGGAGGCAGACAAGTGGGTCACAGTTAGGAAGGGCAAGGGGCAGAGGCAGGGGCTAGAGAGTACCCCTGTGACCGTACAACTGGAAAATAGGTACTCAGGTTTGAGTACGATTGGAGGGGACAGCCTAGCTGGGGGCAACAACAGCGGCCGGGCCTCCGGCACAGAGACCGGCCCTGATGCTCAGAAGGGTAGCAAAATGAGGAGGGCAATTGTAATAGGGGACTCTATAGTTAGGGGGTCGGATAGGCGATTCTGTGGACGCAGTCGGGAGACCCGGATGGTAGTTTGCCTCCCTGGTGCCAGGGTCTCGCATGTGTCAGAACGTGTCCAAAAGATTCTGATAAGGGAGGGAGAGGAGCCTGATGTTGTGGTGCACATAGGTACCAATGACATAGGCAGAAAAAGTGACAAGGTCCTGAAGGGAGAATTTAGGGAGTTGGGGGGGAAAGTTAAAGAGAAGGACCAAAAGGGTAACGATTTCAGGATTACTGCCTGTGCCGCGTGACAGTGAGAGTAGGAATGAAATGAGGTGGAGGCTAAATGCGTGGCTGAGGGACTGGTGCAGTGGGCAAGCGATTCAAGTTTCTTGATCACTGGACCTCTTTTGGGGAAGGCATGATCTGTACGCAGAGGACGGGTTTGGACTTGAACCCGAAGGGGACCAATATCCTGGCGGGGAGATTTGCAAAGGCTACTGGGGAGACTTTAAACTAGAAAGGCTGGGGGGAGGGACTCGGGTAGAGGGGGCTAGGGGACAGGGTGTGGGGCAAGAGGCAGAGAAGGGAAGCACTCGGACCCAAAATGTAGGCGAGAAAGATGAAAAAGATAATAGACAGAGAATAAAGGATGGTGGGTTTATAAAATTGCATATTTTAATGCTAGGAGCATTGTAAGTTAGGTGGATGAACTTAGAGCCTGGATTGACACCTGGAAATATGATGTTGTGGCAATCAGTGAAACATGGTTGCAGGAGGGCAGTGATTGGAAACTAAATATTCCAGGATTTCGTTGCTTCCGGGGTGATAGAATTGGAGGGACCAGAGGTGGAGGTGTTGCATTGCTTGTCAGAGAGGGATATTACAGCAGTGCTTTGGCAGGATAGATTAGAGGGTTCGTCTAGGGAGGCTATTTGGGTGGAACTGAGAAGTGGGAACGGTGTTGTAGCAACACTTTTAGGGGTGTACTATAGACCGCCAAATGGGGAGCGAGAATTGGAAGAGCAAATATGTAAGGAGATAGCAGATATTAGTAGTAAGCACAAGGTAGTGATTGTGGGAGATTTCAATTTCCCAAAAATAGACTGGGAAACACATTCTGTAAATGGGCTGGATGGTTTGGAGTTTGTAAAATGTGTGCAGGATAGTTTTTTGCAGCAGTACATAGAGGTACCGACCAGAGAAGGGGCAGTGCTGGACCTCCTGTTAGGAAATGAGGCAGGACAGGTGACGGAGGTATGCGTTGGTGAGCACTTCGGGACCAGTGATCACAATACCATTAGTTTTTCAATATAATTATGGAGCGAGTCAGAACAGGACCTAGAGTGGAGATTTTTGATTGGAGAAAGGCTAACTTTGAGGGAATGCGTGAGGATTTTAAAGGAGTGAATTGGGACACTTTGTTTCATGGGAAGGATGTAGAAGAGAAATGGAGGACATTTAAAGGGGAAATTGTAAGAGTACAGAATCTTTATGTCCCTGTTAGGTTGAAAGGAAATAGTAAAAATTGGAAAGAGCCATGGTTTTCAAGGGAAATTAGACACTTGTTTCGAAAAAAGAGAGATATCTACAATAATTATAGGAGGCATGGAGTAAATGAGGTGCTGGTGGAGTATAAAGAATGTAAAAAGAATCTTAAAAATAAATTAGGAAGGCTAAAAGAAGATATGAGGTTGCTTTGGCAAGAAAGGTGAAAGTAAATCCAAAGGGTTTCTACAGCTATATTAATAGCAAAAGGATAACGAGGGATAAAATTGGACCATTAGAGAACCAGAATGGACAGCTATCTGCAGAGCCAAAAGAGATGGGGGAGATATTGAACAATTTCTTTTCTTCGTATTCACCAAGGAGAAGGATATTGAACTCTGTGAGGTAAGGGAAAAAAGTAGAGTAGCTATGGAAACTATGAGATTCAAAGAGGAGGAAGTACTGACACTTTTGAAAAATATAAAGGTGGATAAGTCTCCAGGTCCTGACAGGATATTCCCTAGGACATTGAGGGAAGTTAGTGTAGAAATAGCAGGAGCTATGACAGAAATATTTCAAATGTCATTAGAAACGGGAATAGTGCCGGAGGATTGGCGTACTGCGCATGTTGTTCCATTGTTTAAAAAGGGTTCAAAGAATAAACCTAGCAATTATAGACCTATTAGTTTGACGTCAGTGGTGGGCAAATTAATGGAAAGGATACTTAGAGATAATATATATAAGCATCTGGATAAACAGGGTCTGATCAGAACAGTCAACATGGATTTGTGCCTGGAAGGTCATGTTTGACAAACCTTCTTGAATTTTTTGAAGCGGTAACTAGGGAAATTGATGAGGGTAAAGCAGTGGATGTTGTCTATATGGATTTCAGTAAGGCCTTTGACAAGGTTCCCCATGGAAGGTTGGTTCAGAAGGTTCAATCTTTGGGTGTTAATGGCGGTAGCAAGATGGATTCAACAGTGGCTGAATGGGAGATGTCAGAGAGTAATGGTGGATGGCTGTTTGTCAGGTTGGAAGCCGGTGACCAGTGGGGTGCCTCAGGGATCTGTGTTGGGTCCACTGTTGTTTGTCATGTACATCAATGATCTGGATGATGGGGTGGAAAATTGGATAAGTAAGTATGGCAGATGATACTAAGATAGGTGGTATTGTGGATAATGAAGTAGATTCTCAAAGTCTACAGAGAGATTTGGGCCATTTGGAAAAGTGGGCTGAAAGATGGCAGATGGAGTTTAATGCTGATAAGTGTGAAGTGCTACATCTTGGCAGGACAAATCAAAATAGGACGTACATGGTAAATGGTAGGGAATTGAGGAATGCTGTGGAACAGAGGGATCTAGGAATAACTGTGCATAGTTCCCTGAAGGTGGAATCGCATGTAGATAGGGTGGTAAAGAAAGCCTTTGGTGTGTGGCCTTTATAAATCAGAGCATTGAATATAGGAGTAGGGAAGTAATGTTAAAATTGTACAAGGCATTGGTAAGACCAATTCTGGAGTATGGTGTACAATTTTGGTCGCCTAGTTTATAGGAAGGATGTCAACAAAATAGAGAGAGTACAGAGGAGATTTACTAGAATGTTGCCAGGGTTCCAGCAACTATGTTACAGAGAAAGGTTGAACAAGTTAGGTCTTTATTCTTTGGAGCGCAGAAGGTTAAGGGGTTGACTTGATTGAGGTCTTTAAAATGATGAAAGGGATAGACAGAGTTGACGTGGATAAGCTTTTTCCCATTGAGGGTAGGGAAGATTCAAACAAGAGGGCATGACATGAGAATTAAGGGACAGAAGTTTAGGGTAACGTGAGGGGGAACTTCTTTACTCAGAGGGTGGTGGCTGTGTGGAATGAGCTTCCAGCAGAGTGGTGGAGGCAGGATCGATTTTAACATTTAAAAGTAAAGTGGATAGGTATATGGACGTGAAGGGAATGGAGGGGTATGGTCTGAGTGCAGGTAGATGGGACTAGGGGAAAACAAATGGTCGGCACGGACTGGAAGGGCCGAGAGGGCCTGTCTCCGTGCTGTAATTGTTATATGGTTTATATGATTCAATGATCTCTTCTGCTAAACCTGTCGCCCAATTTACTGATCTGGTTGGTCTGTGTAAGCAGATGACCTCATCCTCCAAGTAGCCTAACAAGATAGTATTTTTCACAATCTAAATCTAGAAGAGCTGGTTCTCTAAAATAGAGGCTGTGTGTCTTTCTTTTGGTCACGACAACTCCTCTGTAATCCTTGCGTACTGCTTTACTCAAATATAATATTCCACATTGCCCCCTTCAGGCTTTTGTCTAAAATGCCACCCAAAATTGGTATCTCTCCAAACTGTCACAGTTATGATCTAACCCTTGCAACTCCTCTGATAAGCTTGTATTCTTAACTTTTCCCTTGCTTCTGCTTTCTTATTCCATCCTTGGGACATTATTTTATGTTATCACAAGGTATGACTCCTTTCCTTTTCAATGGACTCCAATTAATACATCTTTTTTTTAAATCAGCTCCTGAGCTCCCAAATTCAGATGATGGCACCCATATCTAATACTGATCATTTTGCGACACGCCCGCATCTTAAAAAAAGAAAGAAGACAGGTCATTTCATTGGGGCATCTGTAAGAAGTTATCTTTTGATCAGTCAGAAATTTGGGCAGAGAAAGTAGCAGATGGAGTTGAATCCGGACACGTGTAAACTACTGCACTTTGGGAGATCAAATGCAAGAGGAGAGTGTACTGTTAATGGCAGGTCCATTCAGAGTGTTGATTTACAAAAGGAACAAATCCATGCCTCTCTGAAAGTGGCAACACATGGATATGGTGGTAAAATGGTGTACAGCATGCTTGCCAACAATAATTGGGGCACTGAGTATAGAGTCAGGAAGTCATGTTGCAGTTGTATAAGACTTTGATTCGTCCACTGGATTATTGTGCACAGATTTGGCCACCATGGGTGCCAGGAAGGATGTGGAGGCTTTGAAGACCATGCAAAAGAGATTCACCTGAATTGGTACATATTACTTAAAAGTAGAGGTTGGAGCATCCGAGGCTGAGGTAACCTGAAAAGAGTATGTAATATAGATAGGGTATAGTCTGGACCTTTTTCCCCAAAGTAGATTTATCAAATATTAGACTTGGGCTTAAGATGAGAGGAGGAAAATTTAATGATCTGTGAGCCAGGTTTTTAACCTGAATGGTAGGTGTTTTAAAACAGAGTAGTAGGTGCCAGGAATGCACTGCTTGGGGGCTGGTGGCAGCAGATAGGACAGTCATGTTTCGGAAATATTAATATAAATACAGTAATAGGCAGGGAGTAGGGAAACGGAGCACCTACAAGCAGATTGGCTGGTTTAGATTGGCTTCATGGTAGATGCAGATGTGGTGGGCCAAAAGGTCTGTTCCTATGTACACACAAAAAGGAGGAGAGAAGAAAGCAGGAAGAGTAACTGAGAGATGGACAAAAACTCAAGCCTAGGTCAACTAGCAATCCAGCCACATGTTTCTGACTAAGCAGACAGGCACCAGCCCAGATGAGCATTATCATGAGCATTGCAGGTAGCTGTGGCTAACTATCTTAATATCTAACAGATTTAGATTAGTTTATGTTCTTATACACCAGAACAAGGAAATCCCTTATTCACTTGAAGCGCACAGAGTAAACAGAATAATAACGTAGTGATAAATACAACTATAAATATAATAACTGTGCAAAATAGTAGAATGATGCAAGATTGCAATCTGAACACACAATCAAACCTATTCACTAATCAGACTATCAAATCGAACAAACACACAAGACATCCGCAGTGCTGCATCTTATCTCAAAGCAACACATTTCAATGGTCGAAACAAGGAACTGCAGCTGCTGTATGTGATGGCTGATGGGTGGAAGGTGAGGACAAGGGGGACTTATTATGAATAGGGGGAGGGGGAGTAAGAGCTGAGCTGCGGTATATAGAGGAGACCCTAGTGAGAGCCTCATCTATAATGGAAGAGGGGGAAGCCTGGCCCCTAAAGAATGAGAACATATCCGATGCCCTAGTATAGAATACCTTACCCTGAGCGCAGATGCAGTGTAGACGGAGGAATTGGGAGTAGGGAATAGTCTTTACAGGAAGCAGGGTGGGAAGAAGTGTAGTCAAAATAGCTACGTCAGTCAGTGGGTTTGTAGTAGATGTCGGTCAGTATTCGGTTACCTGTGATGGAGACAGTGAGATCTAGAAACGGTAGGGAAATGTCGGAAATGGTCCAGGTGAATTTGAGTGCCGGATGGAAATTAGTGGTGAAGTGGATGTCCAGTCACTCTACACCTCCATCCCCTACCAGGAGGGTCTTAAAGCCCTCTGTTACTTCCTCGACCACGGAACCAGCCAATTTCCATCTACCAATACTCTCCTCCGCCTAGCAGAGCTGGTCCTTACCCTCAACAACTTTTCCTTTGACTCCTCACATTTCCTCCAAATCAAATGCGTGGCTATGGGCACTCGCATAGGCCCTAGCTATGCCTGTCTCTTTGTAGGGTACGTCGAACAATCCCTGTTCCAGGAGTACACTGGCCCTATCCCCAAACTCTACCTCTGCTATATTGACGACTGCATTGGTGCTACACCCATGCAGAACTCAGTGACTTCATCCACTTCACCACTAATTTCCATCCGGCACTCAAATTCACCTGGACCACAGTGACATAAAAAAAATGACATCGTAATGCCCCTGTCCCACTTAGGAAACCTGAGCGGAAACCTCTGGAGACTTTGCGCCCCACCCAAGGTTTCCGTGCGGTTCCCGGAGGTTTTTATCAGTCTCCCTAATTAGTCTAAGCCGATTGCGAAAAACCTCCGGGAACCTCCGGGAAATGCATGGAAACCTTGAGTGGGGCTCAATGTCTCCAGAGGTTTCCATTCAGGTTTCCTAAGTGGGACAGGGGCATTATGCCTCTGTAATATCATCATTGAACCATGCCCAGCAGCCTTCCTTGCGTCTTTTACACCCACTCTTGCTCAAGGTAATTTACAGTAGTCAATTAACCTACCATTGAGATATGGGAGGAAACTGAAGCACTCGTACGGTAAAATGGAGAATGTCTAAACACTACACAGACAGCACTGGAAGTCAGAATTGAATCAGGGTCACAGGAGCTGAGACAGCAGCACTATCTGTTGCACCACTGTGGCTTTGTGAATGGGCCAAAATTGTCTCCAAATTCACAAACTATTCCCAGTATCCAAATGAGCTGTTCTTCTACAGTACTGTTAAAAATTCAGTGGACAACTATTCGCTTACTTTTCAGTTGCCATGTTGGCTGCACAATCATCTCCCAATAGCTCTATGTATGCGTGTACATCTTGGATTAGCCTAAATGAAAAAATAAAGATATGACAATTCAAATCCAGTGAATAACAACAATACATTTACTATATATAAAAACCAAAGAGCAGAACATTTTAAAATTTGTATTTGATTATACAATTGAAAACCCCAGGTGAGTATAGTTTATGTTTAAGAACATAGACATACAAGAGTACAGTACAAGAACAGGCCTTTCAGTCCACAATGTCTATGCCGAACATGATGCCAAGGCCAATTCTTACCTGCCTGCACATAATTCATATCTCTCCATTCCCTGCATATGCATATGCCTATTTAAGAGTCTCTTAAATGTCACTTTTGTATCTGCCTCAACCACAATCCCTGGCAGCACCTTCCAGGCACCTCACCAACCTTTGTAAAACAACGTGTCCCGCACATCTCCTTTAAAGTTTGCCGCTCTCGCAGTAAAGATATGCCCACCAAAATATATATTTTTTTCCATCTTGGAAAAAAAATTCTGATTATCTATATTATCTATGCTGCTCATAATTTTTCGATACTTCAATCAGGTCTCTCCGCAACCTCCAGTGTTCAAGACAAAATCTGTTGAATCACTTCCTGTAGCTAATACCCCCCCCCCCCCCCCCCCCTCCAATATAGGCTTCATACTGATTGATCCTCCACATCCTTCGAAGGTTCTCTTAGGTTCTCGTAGGTTGTAGCCGGTGCTGACCGGTGAACTTCAATGGCTCTTTTTGGTGGAAAAAAACCCATAAGCAGTAGTTTTCAGAACCAAGGATAACCGACGGGTAATGTTAATATCCACTGAGCTTCACAGCCTTGTATCTCTGGCTTCTTAAAAGTTGTCTCCACTCCTTCTCCCCCCGCTCTCCCCCCCTGTTTTAAATAACTTATCGTACACTGTTTTTAGCTTCTTAATCTCAACCAATGGCTGGGCGAGATCCATCATGCCACCTGTATTCAACACCAGCCACACTTAGGCACATTCTCACTGGGTGTAAAGTAAGCCTCTCCCAAGGACGGTACACCTGGAGACATAATCAAGTGCTCAAATGCCTGGCAGCGTCTCTGGAGCGTAGGAGAACAGCCAACAATGCCTTGATGCCCAGAACAACCAACCCAGTTAAGACAATTGTCTTTGTTCGGGGAGGGGGGGGGGGGGGGGGGGGGGGAACAAAGGCAATGGAAATTTCCACCAAGGGCCAGGCTTGGACAGCTGGAGGCAGCCCGGGATTGACAGAATGCTGGTGGATGTGGACCAACGGCTTACAGTTCCATCAGAGATAGCCATCACCAACTTGAGGCCTGATCTGGTGCTCTGGTCGAACTGTCAGCGCATGGTGTACTTTGTGGAGCTCACAGTCCCTTGGGAGGATGCTGTGCAGGAAGCCTTCCAAAGACAGAAACTGCGATATACAGAGCTTTCAGCGGAGGCAGAACAGCGGGGCTGGAGAGCTAAGATCTGCCCGGTAGAAGTTGGATGTCGAGGATTTGTGGCAACATCTACTTCAATACTGATGAAGGACCTGGGGATCAGAGGACAAGCCCTACGCCAGGCCATCAAAGAAACATCACGGGTAGCAGAGCGGAGTAGCCTGTGGCTCTGGCTGAAGAGGAAAGACCCATTTGGTCTCCCAAATAACCGACTGGACAGATGCAGAGGGGGGTGGTTCTGGGACGCCAGAATGCACCGCTGAGCCTATTGGAGGCGTCGTGGGTTCAATCAGCGAAACGTTGATGAAAGTAGGTGCCCACTTGATAACCCCAATGACGTGTCTGCCTAGCCTTTCTCAACATCGGAGGAGCATAGGTGAGTGCAGAAGGCTCCCATCACCATCCGGAGAAAATCGATATTTGGCACCTTGGATTTTAACATCTAGTCCTGTGTATTTGCAAACATCTATGCTGCTCATAATTTTTCTATACTTCAATCAGGTCTCTCCGCAACCTCCAGTGTTCAAGACAAAACAATCTAAATCTGTTGAATCACTTCCTGTAGCTAATACCCCCCGCCCCCCCTCCAATATAGGCTTCATACTGATTGATCCTCCACATCCTTCGAAGGTTCTCTTAGGTTCTCGTAGGTTGTAGCCGGTGCTGACCGGTGAACTTCAATGGCTCTTTGGGGAAAAAAAAACATAAGCAGTAGTTTTCAGAACCAAGGGTAACCGACCGGTAATGTTAATGTCCACTGAGCTTCACAGCCTTGTATCTCTGGCTTCTTAAAAGTTGTCTCCACTCCTTCTCCCCCCGCTCTTCCCCCTCTTTTAAAGAACTTATTGTACACTGTGTTTTTTTAGCTTCTTAATTGCAGCGCCAACCTTCCTGTTCATCACAGTGTGCGGCTGTATCACATTGGCTTTGCACCATGTGAATTCCACTCAGACAGCGCTCCCCCCGCTTGCCCTGTCCACCGCCTGCATAACGAGCTGGTGAAGGAAGCAATGTGTTTGTGTGTGTGCATGTTCCACTCTGACAGTCGCCGTTCCAGTTGCCGGTTTTTCAGGCGACTGCCGGCAACTTGACAGTCACCGGCAGTCGCCTGAAAGATCGCCTAAGTGGGACAGGCCCATAAGAAATATGGAAACATAGAAAATAGGTGCAGGAGGCCATTTGGCCCTTTGTGCCAGCACCGGCTTTCATTGTGATCATAGCTGATCATCCACAATCAGTAACCCGTGCCCTTCTTCTCCCCATATCCCTTGATTCCGCTAGCCCCTAGATTAGCCCCTAAATTAATCCAGTGAATTGGCCTCTACTGCCTTATGTGGCAGAGAATTCCACGCATTCACAACTCTCTGGGTGAAAATGTTTTTTCTCATCTCAGTTTTAAATGGCTTCCCCTTTATTCTTAGACTGTGGTTCCTGGTTCTGGACTCCCCTAACATTGGGAAATTTTTTCCTGCATCTCGGTTGCCCAGTCCTTTTATAATTTTATATGTTTCTATGAGACTCCCTCTCATCCTTCTAAATTCCAGTGAATACAAGCCCAGTCTTTCCAATCTTTCCTTATCTCCATTCTAAATGGCATACCCCTAATTCTTAAACTGTAGCCCCTAGTTCTGGATTCCCCCACATCGGGAACATGTTTCCTGCCTCTAGGGTGTCCAATCCCTCATTAATCTTAGATGACCAAAGTGGTTGTAAATTTTGTCAAAGTGAAAAAGGAAGTGCATGCAAGGTTTAAGAGGATGGAATCAATCAAGGCATTTGAGGTATATAAAGAAATGTTGGCCTCCATAACAAGAGGATTTGCGTATAGAAGTCCTTCTGCAGTTGTACAGGGCTCTGGTGAGACCACATCTGGAGTACTGTGTGCAGTTTTTGTCTCCTAATTTGAGGAAGGACATCTATGCTATTGAGGCAGTGCAGCGTTGGTTCACGAGGTTAATCCCCGGGATGGCGGCACTGTTACATGAATAAAGGGGAAGCCATTTAAAACTGAGATGAGAAAAAACTTTTCACCCAGAAGGTTGTGAATATGTGGAATTCTCTGCCTCAGAAGGTAGTGGAGGCCAATTCACTGGATGCCCTCGAGAGAGTTAGATAGAGCTCTTAAAGATCTCTTGTCAGGGGATATGGCGAGACGGCGAGAATGGAGTACTGATTGTAGATGATCAGCCATGATCATATTGAATGGCGGTGCTGGCTCGAAGGGCCGAATGGTCTATTCCTGCACCTATTGTCTATTGTTCCTTTACTTTGCCATCTTCATCCCTCCTCTTTACCGGAACATGCCAGTTCAATGAACTGGCCTTTAAACCACTCCCACATGTCAGATGTGGACTTGCCCAATAACAACTGCTCTCAGTGTACCCTCCCAGGCTCCCGTCTAATAACATTGTAGCTTGCCTTGTTCCAGTTTAGCATCTTCCTGCAAGGGACAGCCTTCTCCCCATTCAAAACAATCTTAAAGCTTATGGAGTTGCGATCACTATCCTCAAAATACTCTTCCACTGTAACACCAGTGTCACCAGCCTGGCCAGGCTCATTTGCCAACACAAGGTCCAGTATGTTCACTTATCGGTTCGGACTATCTACATGCTGTTTCAAGAAACCCCCTTAGATACACCTCACAAATTTTGCCCGACCTAAGCCTTTGGCACTGAGCAAGTCCCAGACAATATTGAGGAAGTTACAGTCACCCACTAAGACAAACCTGTTGCTTTGGCATCTTTCCGTAATCATCGATATATCTGTTCCTTTAACTCCCGATTGATATTGGGAAACGTATAATACAATCCCATTAGAGTGCTTGCATCTTTCTTATTTCTTATCTCTACCTATATCCCTTCAGTGACAAACCCTCCAGTATGTCTTCTCTGAGTGTCAAGTGACAGCCTCCCTAATTAGTAGCACAATTCCTCCACTCTTTTGCCTCCCTCTGAGAGCACATCTGAAACCCTGGAACTTTGAGCTGCCAATCGTGTTTCTCTCACAACCATGTTTCCACAACATCATAGCCCAAAGCACCAAAGTTCATTAGCTTTCTACTCAATACCCTTGCTTTGAAATAAACACTCTTCAACCCATCAGCGCACCATATTCCTTCACCTCTCCCTGCCTGTCCATTATTTGAGACTTTCTGGTCCTAACCTGTAACTTCCCATCTGTGCATCCAATTTCTGACCCACTACTCCGGTTCCCACCCCACTGCCTCTCTACTTTAAACCTTTGCAAATAGCACTAGCGAACCACCTTGCAAAGATATCGGTTCCCCTCCATTTCAGGGGCAACCTGTCCCACTTGTGCTGGTCACCTCTGCCCCAGAAGGGATCCCAATGGTATAAAAATCTATTAAAAACAAATGAAATTGAATTTAACAATAACATACATAATTTCTTTGGAGAATATGTTTCTTAAAACTTTACAACAGTCCTTCACTTTACCTTTGATCCTTCCGAAAAACAGGCCCAAATAAACAAGCTTCTACAAAGAGATCCACGTGGTGTTCAGCGCTCATGAAATAATTTTGGAGGGAATCGTTGGTACCAGAACCAGGAGGTAGCCATGTTTGGCAGCAATGAGTAATTAGTACATTGAAGACTCCAGTTTTGGACTGTGAAATGTTAAGCAACTTGCTTATAATCTGCAAAAGGAAAAGAAAATTTGAAATTGCATTTTTACAAACTAAGTCCGGAAACACTTCACGGCCGGAACTGTCACAATGTGGGTAACAGACACAGATTAGGTACAGAGTAAGACTCCATAAACAACAGAGAGATATATGACCTGATGTTATTTCATTCAAATTAGTCAACGGATAAATGTTAGACACTTGTAGAACATTGCTATTCTCTTTGTAATCTCGGCTTGTACTCGCTGGAATTTAGAAGATTGAGGAGTGATCTCATAGAGACTTATAAAATTCTTAAGGGGTTGGACAGGCTAGAGGCAGGAAGATTGTTCCCGATGTTGGGGAAGTCAAGGACAAGGGGTCACAGTTTAAGGATAAGGGGGAAGTCTTTTAGGACCATGATGAGAAAATCGTTTTCACACAGAGAGTGGTGAATCTGTGGAATTCTCTGCCACAGAAGGTAGTTGAGGTCAGTTTGTTGGCCATATTTAAGAGTTGGATGTGGCCCTTGTGGCTGAAGGGATCAGGAGGTATGGAGAGAAGGCAGGTACAGGATACTGAGTTGGATGATCAGCCATGATCATATTGAATGGCGGTGCAAGCTCGAAGGGCCGAATGGCCTGCTCCTGCACCTAATTTCTATGTTTCTATGTTTCATATCATGTAATGGGAATTGTAACATTGATAGGAAAGCAGACTGGGTCATAATTTTAAATTAGCAGTTGAAAGACAATGACGTTTCAAATTAAATATGTTCAGGTTCCACGATGGGCTTGATCTCATAACCTTCTGACTCAAATGTGTGTTCTGCCATACATCAATGCTGATTATTAGACATAAAGTAGGCTGAAAGTCCACAGGATTTTGAAAGCAGGATAACCTTTCAAGTAGAGGCTCTTCATCAGAATAAGCTAGGTATTTCCTGTCAAAATATGAACATATTTTATTTTCAAAATGTCTAAGAGGTTAATTATTTTTCAAAAATAATTTTTAGAGGAAATTGTTGGTTTAGATTTGTCCTGAAATGCATTACTTATATTTGCCAGTTGTTTTCCTATCCTTGTACCCTGGATGTCCTACATCCAAGTAGGTATAACCATTTTAGTAAGTATGTTGCCATTATTTCCCAAGCATATAGGAAAGTGTCCGCTCCATGGTTCCTTCACAATGCAATTTCTTCATTTGTAATATACAGACTAACATGCTCGCAAACAGGTAGGTACATATCGGAGATATAGGAGTACACTAAACACAATCAGGAGGACAAAAAGAGGACATGAATGGATCTTGCAGACAAAAGAGGACATGAATGGATCTTACGAGATATGATAGGTAAGATTAAAAAGGTGGCTGAAGAACGTCCTCTCAAGATCGAAATGGCTCTCAGTGTAGAGCTACAATAAATGGCGAGATATTAAATTAATATTTCTTATCATATTTACTGTGGAGAAGATCATGCAAGCTAAAGAATTGAGGCACATAAGTTGAGATGTCTTGGACTATATATGAATTACCAAAGGATTACAGGAGGGGAATGGAACTGGGTGATGACTAAGGAAGTGTAACACCTTTCTTTGTTGATTAAAAATAATAAGGTGCATAGAATCAAAACTCATAGCAGGGCTGCCAACTCTCACGCTTTGAGCGTGAGAATAACGCATTTCGACAAATTCTCACACTCTCACGCTGATCACAAATTTCTCCCGCTCTGTCGTGAGAAATTCTGTGATCAACGAAAATGTCAAAACTCATATAAACTGCATGGACCGCGGGTGTTGGAGAGCTAGGGCTGAGGGAGGGATGGAGCGGCGGGTACAGATGCGGGGAGCCGGGGCTGGCGAGTGTTTGCGGGGCTGATGAGTGTTTGCCGGGCTGGCGAGTGTTTGCGGGGCGGGCGGGGATGGAGCAACTTAGTGCAAGAGTCCCAGGGCCGTCGGAAGCATTGCGCCGCTGCCGTGAGAGTCTTTGTGCCAAAGGGACAGAGACTCTCAAAGGGAGGGGGAGGGAGAGAGGGGAAGGAGAGAGAGAGGACAGGGGGGGAGAGAGAGAGAGGGGGGATGAGAGGAGATAGAGGGGAGAAACAGAGGGGGAGAGAATGGGGAGAGAGAGGAGAGAGATAGAGGGGGAGAGAGGTAGGGGAGAGAAAGAGGGAGAGAGAGAGGGGGTGGAGAGGGGGGAGTAGGAGAGAAGGGGAGAGGGAGTGGGAGAAAGAGGGGAAAGAGAGGGGTGGTAAAAGAGAGCGGGGAGAGAGGGAAAGGAGGAAGAGAGAGGGGGGAAGAGGGGAGAGAGGGGGCAGAGAAAGAGGAGATAGAGACAAAGGAGAAAGAGAGAGGGGAGGGAGAGGGTAGAGGGCATGCGGGGAGTGAGGTGGGAGGGAGAAAATTGGGGAGAGATGGGGGAGAGAGAGAGGGGGATGAGAGGAGAGAGAGGGGAGAGACAGAGGGGGAGAGAATGGGGAGAGAGAGGAGAGAGAGAGGGGGAGAGACATAGGGGAGAGAAAGAGGGAGAGAGAGAGAGGGGGTGGAGAGGGAGGAGGGTAGGAGAGAAGGGGAGAGGGAGTGGGAGAAGAGGGTAAAAGAGAGCGGGGGGAGAGGGAGAGGAGGAAGAGAGAGGGGGGAAAAGAGGGAGAGAGGGGGCAGAGAAAGAGGAGATAGAGACAAAGGAGAAAGAGAGAGGGGAGAGGGTAGAGGGCATGGGGGGAGTGAGGTGGGAGGGAGAAATGGGGGAGAGATGGGGGAGAGAGAGGGGGGAGAAAGAGGGGGGAGCGAGAGGAGAGAGAGGAGAGAGCGAGGGGGAAAGAGAGGTGAGAGAGAGAGAGAGGGGAGAGAGTGTGTGTGGAGAGAGAGCGACAGGGGGAGAGAGAGGGGGTAGAGAGGGAGGGAGAAAGAGACAGAGGGGGAGATAGAGAGACGGAAAGGGAAAGAGAGGGGGGAGTTAGAGGGGGGAGTTGGAGGAGGGAGAGAGAGGGGAGAGAAGAGAGGGTGAAATGGAGAGAGGGGGGAGAGTTAGGGGAAAGAGAGGGGAAGAGAGTTAGGGGAAAAGAGAGGGATGGGAGGGGGGGGAGAGAGCGGAGTGGGGGGAAGAGAGAGAGGGGGGGAGAGAGATGATGAGAGGGGGTAAAGAGTGGGGAGAGAGAGAGAGAGAGGGGAGAGAGAGTGGAAGAGAGGAGAGGAAGTGGGGAGAGAGGAGAGAGAGGTAAGGTGACAGAGAGAGAGGGGTGAGTGAGGGGGATAGAGAGGCAGGGTTGCCAACTCTCATGCATTGAGCGTGAGAATCAAGCATTTCGCACATTTCTCACGCTCTGTCGTGTGAAAATTTTGTGATCAGCGAAAATTTCAAAACTCATATCAACTGCATGGGCCATTAAATAATCTATCAGTACTAACCCCAATATTGAATAATCCTGCATTCAAACCATCTCTTATCGACAACACTTACAAACAATGGGATAGACTGGGAATTAGGAAAGTAGATATGTATGAATTGGGTAAATTGTTATCATTTCAACAATTAAAATAAAAATTTAAACTGAAAGATAATCAATATTTTAAATATATACAGATATGTGACTTTATGAAGAAATATATACATAGATTTCAAACTATATTTTTAGACCCTTTAGAAGAAGCAATGGAATATTAAGGCTGATTCACAAAAACTAATATCATATTTTTATAATAGTATATTAAATAGAGAATTACCCTCAACAGAGGCACTAAGAGAAGATTGGGAACATGAACTAAAGATAAAGGTTCCGAAAGATAGATGGGAAAAATATCTGATGAACACACATAATTGTTTCATTAATGCAAGACATAATTTAATTCAATTTAAATTATTACATAGACTATATTAATCAAAAACGAGTTTGAATAAATTCTACTGAAACGTCTCTCCAAGATGCGATAAATGTTTGTTTCAAAATGCCAATATAACACATTAATTTGTAGGATGTATAAAGTTGAATAAATTTTGGAGCGATATATTTGATATATTTACAAAGCTCTTCAAGTTAAGAATAGAACCTAATACAGAATGGATTATATTTGGAATAATAGTAGAAGATATCAATTTAAACAAAGACCAAAAAGTATTCTTTAGTCATGGGTTAATAATTGGAAAGAAATTGATACTAAATTCTGGAAAAATACAGCTATACCAACTATTAAAATGTGGATTAGTAATATGACGGACGTAGCTCACCTTGAAGAAATGAGACTCCGCCTAATAGATAAATATGACCAATTCTTAAGGAGTTGGTCCCCATTGACTTTTTGGAATCATGTGATGCAGCAGTACCGTAAAGATTACTGATTTCAGGTCAGGTCGTGGATAGATTTACATCTCCGAACAAAGATTTGAAAATTTTATTTTTTCTACTTTTTCTTTTCTTATATACACACTCACGTTTTTCTATTTTCTACTATCTATTTTTCCTCTTTTTCTTCTCTTGTCTTTTTTTACTTCCTTTTCAAAAACATAAAACTAGAGGTTGTACATAGAATGTATTACGTTATGACATAGTTGTGTTGTTTTGTACTGTATTAACTTCTAATAAAATAAACAAAAAAACCCCACAAAAAAAACAAAAAAACTGCATGGGCCATGGGTGTTGGAAGCAGAAGCAGCGGCGGGGACAGATGCGGACGGGGAGCGGGGCTGGCAAGTGTTTGCCGGGCTGGAGAGTCGTTCACTGCAGCTCTGGCCATGGAGCAGCCTCAGTGCATCCTGGAGGACAACCAGTGGTTGCTGGAAGTAAGTACCAAGCACTGGGTAGAAACGGTGGAAGATAGTGGACCTCAAATGGGAGTGGTTGGAGAAAGCATCCTGCTTGCCTGCTAGATTTTCACTTACTGAAACTGCAGGAAAAATGTTCCCGATGTTGTGGGAGTTCAGAACCAGGGGTCACAGTTTAAGAATAAAGGGTAGGCCAGTTAGGACTGAGATGAGGACAAACTTTCTTCATGCAGAGAGTTGTGAATCTGTGGAATTCTCTGCCACAGAAGGCAGCGCAGGCCAATTCACTGGATGTTTTCAAGAGAGTTACATTTAGTTCTTGGGGCTAAAGAAATCAAGGGATATGGGGAAGAAAAACATGAAAGAGGTACTGATTTTAGATGAATAGCCATGATCATATTGAAGGCCTGAAGGCTGGCTCGAAGGACTGAATGGCCTATTCCTGCACCTGTTTTCTATGCTTGAGAATATGGCAATAAAATCGATCACTTGATTTTGAAGCATTCATGCATGGTGGAGGTATAATGTAGTTACAGAGAGATACAGTGTGAAAACAGACCCTTCGATGCAACTTGCCCACACCCGCCAACATGTCCCAGCTACGCTACCTGCTTTTGGTCCATTCCTCCAAACCTGTCCTATCCATGTATCAGTCTAACTGTTTCTTAAATGTTGGGATAGTCCCTGCCTCAACTACATAGAAATTAGGTGCAGGAGCAGGCCATTCGGCCCTTCGAGCCTGCACCACCATTCAATATAATCATGGCTGATCATCCAACTCAGTATCCTGTACCTGCCTTCTCTCCATACCCCCTGATCCCTTCAGCCACAAGGGCCACATCCAACTCCCTCTTAAATATGGCCAACGAACTGGCAACTACCTTCTGTGGCAGAGAATTCCACAGATTCACCACTCTCTGTGTGAAAAACGATCTTCTCATCTCGGTCCTAAAAGACTTCCCCCTTATCCTTAAACTGTGACCCCTTGTCCTGGACTTCCCCGACATCTTCCTGCACCTAGCCTGTCCAACCCCTTAAGAATTTTGTAAGTCTCTATGAGACCACCCCTCAATCTTCTAAATTCCAGTAAGTACAAGCCAAGTCTATCCAGTCTTTCTTCATATGGAAGTCGTGCCATCCCAGGAATCAGTCTGGTGAACCTTCTCTGTACTCCCTCTATGGCAAGAATGTCTTTCCTCAGATTGGGAGACCAAAACTGTATGCAATACTCCAGGTGTGGCCTCACCAAGACCCTGTACAACTGCAGTAGAACCTCCCTGCTCTTGTACTCAAATCCTTTTGCTATGAATGCCAACATACCATTCGCTTTCTTCACAGCCTGCTGCACCTGCATGCCTACTTTCAATGACTGGTGTACCATGACACCCAGGTCTCGCTGCATCTCCCCTTTTCCTAATCGGTCACCATTCAAATAATAGTCTACCTTCCTGTTTTTGCCACCAAAATGGATAACCTCACATTAATCCACATTATACTGCATCTGCCATGCATTTGCCCACTCACCCAGTCTATCCAAGTCATCCTGCAGCCTCCTAGCATCCTCCTCACAGCTAACACTGCCCCCCAGCTTCGTGTCATCCACAAACTTCGAGATGTTGTATTTAATTTCCTCGTCCAAATCATTAATGTATATTGTAAATAGCTGGGGTCCCAGCACTGAGCCTTGCGGCACCCCACTAGTCACTGTCCGCCATCCTGAAAAGGACCCGTTCACTCCTACTCTTTGCTTCTTGTCTGCCAGCCAGTTCTCTAACCACATCAATACTGAACCACCAATACCGTGTGCTTTAAGTTTGTATACCAATCTCTTGTGTGGGACCTTGTCGAAAGCCTTCTGAAAGTCCAGATACAACACATCCACTGCTTCTCCCTTATCTACTCTACTAGTTACATCCTCAAAAAATTCAATAAGATTCGTCAGACATGATTTACCCTTCGTAAATCCATGCTGGCTTTGTCCAATGATTTCACCACTTTCCATATGCGCTGCTATCCCATCTTTAATAATTGACTCTAGCAGTTTCCCCACTACCGATGTTAGACTAACTGGTCTGTAATTCCACGGTTTTTCTCTCCCTCCCTTTTTAAAAAGTGGGGTTACATTAGCTACCCTCCAATCCTCAGGAACTACTCCAGAATCTAAAGAGTTTTGAAAAAGTATCACTAAGGCATCTGCTATTTCGGGGGCTACTTCCTTAAGTACCCTGCGATGCAGCCTATCTGGCCCTGGGGATTTATCGGCCTTTAATCCATTCAATTTACCCAACACCACTTTCCGGCTAACCTGGATTTCACTCATTTCCTTCATCACATTTGACCCGCGATCCCCTGCTATTTCCGGCAAATTATTTATGTCTTCCTTAGTGAAGACAGAACCAAAGTAGTTATTCAATTGGTCTGCCATGTCCTTGTTCCCCATGATCAATTCACCCGTTTCTGACTGCAAGGGACCTACATTAGTTTTAACTAATCTTTTGCGCTTCACATATCGATAAAAACTTTTGCAGTCAGTTTTTATGTTTCTTGCCAGTTTTTCTTTCCTGATTTCCCTCGTTATCCACGGATGCGCCACCTTCCCTGATTTATTCTTTTGCCATACTGGGATGAACAATTGTTGTAGTTCATCCATGCAGTCTTTAAATGCCTTCCATTGCATATCCACCGTCAACCCTTCAAGAATCAATTGCCAGTCCATCTTGGCCAATTCACGTCTCATACCCTCAAAGTTACCTTTCTTTAAGTTCAGGACCCGTGTTTCTGAATTAACAATGTCACTCTCCATCCTAATGAAGAACTCAACCATATTATGGTCACTCTTGTCCAAGGGGCCACGTACAACAAGGCTGCTAACTAACCCTTCCTCATTAGTCAATATCCAGTCTAGAATAACCTGCTCTCTCGTTGGTTCCTCCACATGTTGGTTTAGAAAACTATCCCACATACATTCCAAGAAATCCTCTTCTTCAGCACCCCTGCCAATTTGATTCACCCAATCTATATGTAGATTGAAGTCACCGATTATAACGGTTTTACCTTCGTTGCACGCATTTCTAATTTCCTGTTTGATGCCATCCCTAACTCCACTACTACTGTTAGGTGGCCTGTACACAACACCCACTAGCGTTTTCTGCCCCTTAGTGTTTCGCAGCTCCACCCATATCGATTCCACATCTTCCAAGCGAATGTCATTCCTTTCTATTACGTTAATCTCCTCTCTAACAAGCAACGCTACCCCACCTCCTTTTCCTCTCTATCTATCCTTCCTGAATATTGAATATTCCTGGATGTTCAGCTCTCAGCCTTGGTCACCCTGGAGCCATGTCTCCGTGATCCCAACTATATCATAATTCATAATTATTAATAGCAAATATTAATGCAAAGCAAGAATTTCATTGTCCTATCTGGGACACATGACAATAAACTCTCTTGAATCTTGAATCTCTTGAATCTAACCTGGAATGTTAATTGTTTAATACATTTGGAAGTATGGTGGCTTGATTTATTGATTCGTGTCAAGCACTTTGAATTACGCACTATATGTTACTTATACAAATAATGGAATTAATCCCAACAAGGAATCAGAGAATGAAGCAAGATTCTGTCTTGCACGTGATGCATGTAAATGCAAGGCAATTACGGGATATGTAACAAGTGAAAGAACCCCCTCTTCTTACCATGGTCCCAAAATAAACATGCTTGCAGTGTGTGGGATTCTCTGCAATATTGCATGATCGAGGGGCAATTACACATTGATGCAAGGAGAATTATTTCAGATTCTAACTATTTCAGATTAACCATTAAACTTAATAGGATCACTGGCTTGCTTAATAACAAGTTGTCATTTAAAATCTGACAACTTTGCTTTTGGTAATTAGCTCAACATGTCATTGCCTGGTATTCACTTGGTTTGAATCACTTATATTAATAGGCATTTTGTGCTAATTTCAAGTCATTACACCTGGCTTCGAACATGCTACAACTGCATACCAGCTTACAAAGTTAAAATTTGTGACTACCTAATTGCTAGAAAAACCTTGTTAATTTACAAGAATTACTGTGCATTTTAGACTATAAAATAATTTCAAAAGTCTGTAGAATTGTTAACAATCCGCCAATTACCAGGCCTACCTTACTCTGGTTCCCTCCAAAGTAAAATGTGCTTCACTCATACAATTAGCCTTTACCATTATATTTATTATACCACTAAAATGACTGTGCGCTTAAGTTATTTCCATTCCAAATGTCAATATCTATTTTGACTTGAATGTAAAAAGTAACTTAATCAAACAGATTTGCCACTAAGTATTGGATTTTTCAGCAGCATTGCAATTTTTCTGCAACTTAATTTGATTGTACTTTGCATCGCTGAGCATCCATTCTGTCAATTAAATATTTGTTCTGGGGCCATCATTCATTACACATTCACTGGCAATGTTTTGAAAATAGCTCTCCTATTAATTTTACTTCTTTCACAGCTAGCTAAGGGGTGAAAAATATAACTGGCAAATGATAAACTACTTATTTTGTATGGCTGCCTCACATGGCCCTAAAAGAGAAATCACCGTATAACAGGCTGTTGCATATTCGGTTTACATAAGTAAAATAAATTTAGGACAGTGGTTTACATTAGGACCAGAAAATCATATCATAAATGGTCATCTGTACATGGAACGAGCGGTCAGAGTAAGTGTTAGAAGTACAATTACAACATTTAAAAGACACTTGGACAGATACATGGATAGAAAAGATTTGGAGGGATATGGGCTAGGCACAGGAAATTGTGACTGTCTCAGTTAAGCAACTTGCTCGGCATGGACAAGTTGGACTGAAGGGCCTGTATCTGTGCTGTGCAGCTCTACGACTCTCTATGACTATGTTTAACTGATGTCTTAGCTAATTAACAATATAAAGACATCAATTAATAAAGATGACTTAAATAAGGTCTCAGATATGGCAGGACAAGAAATGTGCCTCACGCATGTGGGAGTTTGTTGATGGCGAGAATGTCACGAGTTTTTACCATCATAAAATCTCTGGCTCCGAGTCAGTACGTTGTGGTTTAGGTTTATTATTATTGTCACATGTACCAAGGTACAATGAAAACCTTTGTTTTGCATTCTATCCTAACATATCAGATATACCATGCAATCAAGTCAAACAGATAGAATAAATGGGAAGATACAAGGTGCAGAATATATGCATGATTGTCTCTGTTAGCCCTGTTTTCTTTCCACTAATACCGCCTGACTTGTGTGCTTGCAGCATTTTCTCTTTGCATTTTTGGAGGCTAAAACTGAAAAGCAGGGATGTTATGATCATGAATTGTGTATACAGTTCTGGTTCATCATATAATGTAAGAGATTGAAGCATTGGGGATCGAAGCAGAGAAATTTACCAGTACGATCTGAAAAAGGTGAGGGCATACAAATTAAAAAAAAGAACATATTGCGTCTCTTTTCTCTTGAGAATAGAAGGTTGTCAATGTAAATTTACATAGGTCCGCCACCGATCTTTCGGCACCCTAGGTTGCAGAGCATTTCTGGATTAACTGTTTTGCCAGACCAACAGGTCACGGATTCTGAGAGGACTATGATGGTACCGGAACGGTCCGCCTAGGCTGCCGATGAGCCAAAATATCGGCCCACAGTCGGCCGCGGTAGTCGGCTATGGGAACGGATCTGCCAGCTCTGGCCAGGCCAGAGTTCCAGAACCGCTGCAGAGTGAAATTAGACCCGCCAATCGGTGAGGGGGATTTCAAGTGTGCTCTCATAATATTATCCGGATTAAAGGAGACACTGGATCACCAGTTGTTGGAAAATCGGTAGTGGATCTGTAGCAGGAAGAATGACGGAATGAGTCCAAAAAGTGTATTTTCTGTAATATATATCTCATGTAATACAACTTATTCTGCATTTTACAGTAAATCCCCAGGTTACAATAAGGGTCCATTCCTGTGGACTGTTCACACGCAAACTATTTGTAAATCAGAAACAAATTCCAGTATGTGTGAGTGGAACACAGAAACAGCTGCTAGACACAAAATGCTGGAGTAACTCAGCGGGACAGGCAGTAACTCTGGATAGAAGGAATGGGTGACGTTCGGGTCGAGACCCTTCTTTGGACTAAATCAGGGGAGAGGAAGATACAGAGATAAGGAAATGTAAGGTGTGAAAACAAGACAAAGGGGATGGAAATCAAAGAAAATATACAATAGATCATTGTTAGCTAGGAGACGGTAAGAACAAAACAAACAGATAAAATGCAAACGAGGTCAGTCAGACTAGTCAGAGAATTTGGAAGGGGAAGGGATGGAGAGAGAGAAGGTTATTTGAAGTTGGAGAAGTCAAAATACATACCATATATCTGGGTTGTAAGCTGCCTAAGCAAAATATGAGGTGTTGTTCCTTCAATTTGCGCTGAGCCTCACTCTGACAATGGAGTAGGCCCAGGACAGAAAGGTCAGTGTGGGAATGGGAGGGGAAGTTAAAGTGTTGAGCAGCCGAGAGATAAGGTAGGTTTAGGCGGACTTAGCGGAGGTGGTCAGCGAAGCAATCGCTGGGTCTGCGCTTGATCTCGTCAATATAAAGGAATCCAAACCTGGAACAGCGGATACAGTAGATGAGATTGGAGGAGGTTCAAGTGAACCTCAAGTCTCACCTGAAAAGACTGTTGGGGTACCTGGACGGAGTCGAGGGGGAAAGTATGGAGACTGGTGTTGCATCTCCTTCGTTTGCAGGAACAAAGTTTGCAGGGTGGTTTGGGTTGGAAGGGATGTGTTAACCAGGGAGTTGCGGAGAAGGTGGCGAAAATGCCGGAGAATTATGTGATGTAAGTGACAGCTGATGGGTTGAAAGGTGAGGACTAGGGGGACTCTCCCTGTTGCGACTGGGGGGAGAGGGAGCAAGATCAGAGCACATAATGCCACCTCCAACGGGATCCAGCCACTCGCCATCCCTTTCCGCTTTCTGCAGAGACCATTCCCCTGCAATTCTCTGATTAGCTTGTCCATTCCCACCCAAACCACCCTTCCCCGTTTACTTTTCTCTGCAACCACAGGAGATGCAACACCGGTCCATAAGTTGGGTGTTTGTAAATTGGGGGAACTTGGAAGGTTTTCTAGAAAGTCATGCCTCTGAACAATCTCAATATTTAACTATATTACAAAAATAAAAAAATACAGCAGGTGCTGGAAACTTTAAATGCTCAGTTGTTTGGGTTACATTACAATTACTTTACAGAGAAATGACAATGTGGACCTTGACTGTTCAAATCAAAGCTGCTGTAGTGTTTGCTTTGTGGTAGGAAAAGCATTAAATGGAGATCAATAGCTCTATTTTGTGCCTACAAATGTTCTGAGAATAAACCTATTGCCCTGACTAACTTACGGCGGCTGAAAAAAGCAATGTGACAGCAACATTTCATCATGTGAATATGAAGTACTGAGGGAGAGGGAAGAAAACAATAACTAGATTAAGATACTTATTTATCACCTGTGGAGAAAATTGTATACTACAGCCAGAAATAAATGGGAAATTAAATTCAGAAAATTTATTTCATAGTACATCAAACCTTTAGATGAAATTGCCATTAGTTAAAAAAGATAATTGCTCGGTAAAAATGAGAGGTGAAAACAAAATTCTAATATAATGAAAATATTATTGCAGACTCTCTCCAGAAAAAAAGATATAAATCTATAACTGAGTTCATGAATAATTCAGCAGTAGTCATTAGAAGCGAATTAGGTCATGCCCAAAGCTAATTTGTGGAGAAATTGATGAACACTCAAATATTCCCTGGTAACAGTAGACAGCTACATTTTTTTTGCAGTTTAAGATATGGAACAATAAATACTGTGAAACCACGACCTTATCTGAGATGACATAATTGAGATTTTGTGAAGGCTATCTGAATCTAATTGCATAATTCCAACAAATATTTTTTGTCATCTAGGGAAAGATGACAGGTCTTTCTTAAGATTAAATTTGCACTTCAAGATTATGCCTTCATGATGTAGCTACCAACAATTCAAAACAAAATCAAAAATAGCAGCAAGAGACCTTCAATAGCTGGTACTGCTTTGGAGGATACAGTCTTCATCAACATCAATTACAATATGGAGGCACCATATAATCCTTGAAGCCTTCCCATTTACTTAACACACAAGAAAATTATTTTCCCTAAAGATTTCCACCCCTAATGCATCTCTTACATGCTGATTTTCCCAGGTTACAAAATACTTGTGCAGGATTGAATCAATATGCAATTTACGGCAGCTCACTTGGCAAGCTTGAGATCATTTTTCCTTCCTGTGAGAAAACATCTGGAAATAATTGACTGCCTTTTTGCAGCTGGGACTGCCAAATTGAGCAACAATGCTTCTAAAAGCATGTAAATCCATTTTTACACCGCCAATGATACATTTACTGTGAAGATACGCAATTAGAGTTGAAACATTCCTCTTGAGATTTAAGTCATCCTCTCAGAGGACTTTGCTTATATGGTATTGGTATTGATTGATGCCAGACAATTGCATTTAGAACTATAGCTGGTGTACAGTAACCAGTACCTGTGTACAGGTCGAGATACTTCTTCAGAGTTTCTTGCAGGTTCTAAGACTCTGAAGAAGGGTTTCGACCCGAAACGTCACCCATTCCTACTTTCCAGAGATGCGCCTGTCCCGCAGGGTTACTCCAGCATTTTGTGTCTATCTTCAATTTAAACCAGCATCTGCAGTTCTTTCCTACACATTAGGTGTAAAGCGTGGTAGTTGTAGGTAAATAGTGGTCCACATTTGGGCTATGGATAATGGAGTTGTACAGTGAGCAAAGATTATTCCATAGTGAACCGAGGCAGATTGTACTCAACACATTTGCACAAGACAGCACCTTCATTTTCTATTTATGAGGGAGACAACTACATTGCAGCATGGTGATTGAAGGCAATTACAGTAGGTGCAACCGAAAGCTTTCTTTGCAAGTTGAATCCCACTAATTCCTTCGAGGGCACCCCAGTTAATTACTTTTTCTGTGGTGACCGGCCAAACAGTTTTCAGACTATGGTTGATTCTTGGTCTACAGCTAGACGGGCTACGGTCTGCTATTGGTGAGATATGGTGAGAAGGCAGGAACGGGGTACTGAATGTGGATGATCAGCCATGATCACAGTGAATGGCGGTGCAGGCTCAAAGGGCCAAACGGCCTATTCCTGCACCTATTGTCTATTCACTTACACTAATCATGTCCTGCAATTCATATAAAATGACGATGGCCTGCTTTCAGCTATAACCATCCTTGCCCGCTATTCATCTCCACTTGCTGCAGCCTATTATACACCTTAAAAGGCTGAACTGTCATTAATCTATGCTAGCTGTAGACAACTATACACAATATAAACTGAAACATTAATGCAACATAATGTCCTTACAGCATTTTGTTGGCTGCTTTTCAAACAGGTATTGGAAGCGAAACACACATAGTATACTTTCTCAAAAAGTTATTCTCTCTCCCTAAAATTAATGTTAGTGTCATCTTGAACATCACAGGTCATCACTCTGACCAAAATATGCTTGTGTAGGTAGTTCTGCTCTCATGCTTGCTTCCACAACTTGAATTGGATATAATGCAATTGATGAATTAGGAATATTATTTACATTGTATTGTATCACACAGGTCTGGAGGTTATAATGCAATTTCCACAGGGAACTAGAAAACCATTTAAAAGTTACTTTTGAAATTGGCAAGCAGTAACAATGCTTAGAAATAAAAACGTTTCCATCTAGACTACAGTAATCAGATACCACTGTCTCTTAAAAACACAGCTGCTACTTTCACCGCAGGTCATTAAAATTGGCAAGCAATCACTTTTATTGACAGTTGTGCATTATTACTCTATTCAACAATGTAACATACTGCCTTTATTATTTTTTAACTTGCAGCAACAGAAATGGATGTTATAGCTATTAAAAAGATTTTTATGTTTGAAAATCCTACAGAGAAAAATACCATTGTTATTGCAAGTCTTAAATTCTCTGGCCCTTAACCCCGTTTTCCATACCGACACAATAGTCTTTATAATGCAATTTTCAACAACACAACGTTCTTAGCAATGCAGCTATAGCAGAACTACCTGAATAATTAACACCATGAGTCTGCTGCCTTACACTTGGGTGAATCTGATGCAAGGTGATTATTATATTAAGATCTAATAGTGAAGCCAGTAATACCCATCACATCAGTATATTTAGGTGAAGATTATAAACTTGCAGTATCATATCTGAGCAGAAGCAGTTCTGTTGTGTTCATAGGCATTGTTCAACAAAGAACATTGTTGTGCTCATTGCAATAGACAATACAATTGCAGAGATTGTATTATCAATTTTGCAAAAACTATGGTGCTAACTTAATTCACATCTCATCATCTATTTGAAGACTCCAACGTTTTAACATTTTATTTCTATGTGTTGTTAGATTCAACTGGTAATTAAATAGTCAGTGAATAGTTCAGAGATATCTACCACAAATAACTCAAGATATATTTACTTAAACAAAATAGAAAATGTGCCAGGCAACATTGTTGGTGGATGAAACAGAGTTAACCTATTGATATTGATGACCATTCATCAAAACTTGGAAAGAATAAAAGACAACTGATCTTAAGACATGGAGAAAGCAGTAAGAGGAAAAAAGGCGGCCTAATGAGGGGTAAAGTGAAAAAAAGCGATTGTGAAAAAAGATAGTTGTAATTGGAAGGAGGTAATGGATCGGCAACTAGAGATCGATCTGGTAATGGCATATTAAATGATATATTTGCTATTATATTATTGACAAACACATTATTGGTTTACAAGCAGATTTTCCAATCACCCGCTTTCTTAAGATGATATATTAATTTTGCAGCAGTCTATAAAATGTCAACATGACTTGTAAAATGCAAAAATACACTATTTTATTCAGATGATTAAATAAGAGCTTGTGTCAACTTACAATTTGTGAGCAGTCAACAGTATGAATCATGGGCACAAAGTATAAGTGTTTTTTGCTTTCCCAGCCTCTCACAGCAAGTTCTTACAGGGAATGAGAAACCCTAAAATTACATGGGGAATAATGAGTTGACTCAAAATGTCCCTGGAAAGGTAATACAAATTTAGAAAAGTACTATGACAACAATGAATTTTGGAGTGTGATAGCCACCATTCAATTGTTTTAATAAATGAGAAAGTAGAATAAATGCACCTAAAAACTATTCTAATTTTCTATGTAATCATTGGAAAATATGAAAAGTTTCTTTGATCTAAAACACTCTTAATGTTGTCTGTCACTGCTACCTCAAGAGACCCCTAAGGTTGGAATCCTATTATGAAAGTAATTTGTCATACTTATGATATGTTTACATCCTTCAATTTTTTAAGACTGCAGGGGAATATTAGGGGAGCTGGATTAAATAGACTGCTTGTTTGAAGAGCTGGCAGAGGCAACATAGGCCAAATTTCATCCTTGTCTTGAAAACCACAATTCACAGGTATGAAAGATGATAAAATACATCTTACCTCCTTCAGTTTCACTCGAATGGGACATTCCTCTGTTATACCAAGCAGTTGGTGGTGAAAGGCAATATGCACAAAAGCACTTAAAGTAGGCCAAAAACATAGCTGGTTGCTATTCAGATCCACAACTACTTTCCAAGCTAGATCAAGTGATTTGACACACAGAGATTCTTCAGACCTATAAAGCTAAACAGTTCAAGAACAATTTCTAATGGACAATAAAACATACTCAGGTAAAAAGAATATTATCAGTGTGATAGAATGTAAAACTGCTTTTGATATATTTTGTTTCAATACACTCTTGTGTAGACTTCCAGAAATTAAAATTACTACAATAGTAGTTACACGATCAAAGTTCAGATGTTAAATTTTTAGGAAAAATTCAGAGATCGCTTTCTTCTGACAAACCCTTCATTTTGCTCACCTTGGGCACAACAATCCTCATGCACTGCAGAATGGGAAGTACATGATCCGCTGGAACTATGTTCAAAGCTTCAATGCAGGCATGGAGCATGGGAACTGCATTTTCTACATTAAGTGAAGAAAGATCACGACTCTTCTTGGCTTCATGCTCTTGCAATGGAACAGATTTCTTCAACATAAAATAAATGCAGACCCATTGATCATGAACAT
The DNA here is from genome assembly GCA_035221665.1 of Okamejei kenojei. Classification (NCBI taxonomy): domain Eukaryota; kingdom Metazoa; phylum Chordata; class Chondrichthyes; order Rajiformes; family Rajidae; genus Okamejei; species Okamejei kenojei. Next base: position 34,789,406 of record CM069138.1, read on the forward strand.
ACTGTGTAGACACCTTTCCCCAGCCCTTTACTGAAGATCCATCCTCGAAAAGTCTAAAGGAAAAGAGAAGAATTGGTTTATTTTTAATACCTGGAACAGTACAGCATTATGTGTAAGACGGAACCGCAGATGCTGGTTTAAACTGAAGATAGACATAAAAAGCTGGAGTAACTCAGCGGGGTAGGCAGCATCTCTGGAGAGAAGGAATGGGTGATCTTCAGACTGGTTAGGGATAAGGGAAATGAGAGATATAGATGGTGATGTGTAGAGATAAAGAACAATTAATGAAAGATATGCAAAAAAGTAAAAAAGGAAACGGGCCATTGTAAGCTGTTTGTAGGGTGAAAATGAGAAGCTAGTGCGATTTGGGTGGGGGAGTGATCTCATATTTCGCTTGGGCAGCTTACAGCCCAGTGGTACGCATATTGATTTCTCTCACTTCAGGTAGTCCCGGCATTTCCTTTCTCTCTATCTCTCCCCCACGCAAGTCGCACTTTGCGCATCCAGTTCTGTCTGTTCATCATGTAACTGTGTGGGTTTCCTTTGGATGCTCCAGTTTCCTACCACACCTCAATGACATGCATGCAGGTTAATTGGAAATTATAAATTATCCCTTGTGTGTATGTGAATGGTAGCATCTGGAGAAAGCCAACGGGAATGCGGGGAGGACAGTTACAGGAAAATCGGTGAAATAATGGAATGGCTTAATGAGCCAACAAATGGCCTTGTTCTATATCAAAAGGAAATTTGTAAATATAAAGGAAGTGCAGCAAAGGCTTGTGGCGTCAGCCTAAACTCAGGCCACTTATGCTCGAACCCTCGTCAGGAGATACGAGGGCGGGCACGTGACGTCATGGGCTAGAGGGAGTGTCCAGGTACTTAAGGTCTCTCGAGACCTACGAGAGTCAACAGGTAGCTGAGCCCAAGAGTACAACCTCGTTCAGCTACAGCAACATTGTAATATGGTTAGCGCACCAACTTAATGTGTCACCACTGAATAAACAACACTTTGAACCTGCCTGATGTCTCACCTTTATTCACCACGTATGGTGCCACTACAGGCTCACCATTTTGAGGTTTGAGATGGTACATTTTCCTAGTTAAGCAGACTGGGCTTACACTGATATAAGTTTAGAAGAACACCGGTGATCTCATTACATACAATGTCCTTAGGGTTTTGCAGGATAGTTTGGGAGATGATGCTTTCCGTGACTCAGCATCTGCAGATCTGTTTCATTCCTCATCAGCTGTGGAAGAGTTGCCTTTTGACATTGAATAAGGCCATTTGGCCCACTGAGTTTATGCTGGCTCATCAAGCCATTCCATTCTTTATAATTTCAGGGTACTCATCATCATTCTTATCCAGTCCCAGTATGGTCCTAGTTGAGAAGCCAATAGTTTCTTCACAAGAGGTGGCAAATTGGCGCAGTGGTAGAATTGCTGTGTTACAGTGCCAGAGACCCAGGTTTGATCCTGACTACGGGTGCTGTCTGTACGGAGTTTGTACTTTCTCCAGGTTTTCTCCAGGTGCTCCGGTTTCCTCCAACATTCCAAAGATTTACAGGTTTGTAGGTTAATTGACAATTGTAAATTGTCCCTAACTGTCCCTTAAGACTGTAGAAAATGCAATTTTGTTCAAACCAAGCTGTTTGAATGACAATAAAAGGCATTCTATTTATTCTATGTCCCTTAGTGTACGGGGGTGATCGCTGGTCTGCGCAGACTCATTGGGTTGCAGGGCCTGTTTCCACACTGTATCTCTAAAGTCTAAACTGCTAATTAAGTGGGATTTCAGAACAGTCCTAATGCAATGAACATTATTTATCTCTAAAACGGGGAGCCAGGGCTGGCCAGTATTTGCGGGACTGGCGAGTTGCTCGCTGCAGCTCCAGCCATGGAGCAGCCTCAATGCAAGAGTCCCAGGCGTTCGTCGGAAGTGTTGCGCCGCTGCCATGAGAGTCTCTGTGCCGAATTTGCCCTGGTGATTGGCATGGACCAGGCTGTGGCTCGGTGCATCCTGGAGGACAACCAGTGGCTGCTGGAAGTAGGTAGCAAGCACTGGGTAGAAGCGGTGGAAGATAGCGGGGGTGGATAGGGCGGGGATGGGGTAAAAGGAGTCAATAAATAATATTAATATAATGTCAAGGGAGGTGGTTAGTGTGTGCGCGTGTGTGTGTGTGTGTGCGTGTGTGTGTGTGTGTGTGTGTGTGTGTGTGTGTGTGTGTGTGTGTGTGTGTGTGTGTGTGTGTGTGTGTGTGTGTGTGTGTGTGTGTGTGTGTGTGTGTGTGTGTGTGTGTGTGTGTGTGTGTGTGTGTGTGTGTGTGTGGTGGTTCGCAGGTGTGTAATGCCGCAGGCCCCCCTCCCCGCCCCCCCGCAACCGCGCATTGAGGGGATGGGACCCAACGGGAGAGTAACTATTGTAACTTTGATCTTGTATATGTGTGTGTGTATTTGTGTGTGTATAATGACAACTTCTCGAAAAAACGACGCGCAAACGGTAAAAGATTTACATAGAGATTCATCCCATGAAGTCAAAAATCGCCTATCTGAAAAATTCATGCATTATTTCTCGAGTTATTAATCAAAATGTTCAAAAATCTGAAATAACTTACAAAATATAACTGGCTGACTTTGGCTGATGACGTGATGATGTCACAATGGGTCTGCGCGCTGTGTTTTCCACTCGCTGCGAATTACGTCACCCAGCCGCCCATTGCCCGGGGCTGCCTGTCGCCTCGCTCGGGGTCCTCGGGTCCATGACCGGCCGCCCGCGGCCTCCCTCGATTCCATGTCTGCCCGCAGCCCTCTCTCTGTCTCTGTCCTCTCCCTGTCTCTGCCCTCTCCCCCTCAAAAAGACGCCGCAAATCGGAAACCCCAGCTCCAAAAGGCAACGGACACCCGGAAACACCAGCTCCAAAAGGCAGCAAGCTCCCCTCTCCTTGTCTCTGCCCTCTCCCTGTCTCTATCCTCTCCCTGTCCCTGCCCTCTCCCCAGGGCTGGCCTTAAGCCGATTGGATCGATTGCTCCAAATTGGGCCCCGCGCCAGAGTCGACTATCAGCTCGGGTAGATCTACCCCAGGTGGAGGGGGGAGAGAGGAGTGGAGAAAGAGTAAAGGGATGGAGGGGGAAGAAAGGGATAGATGGGGAGGGGGGTGTGAGGGGGAATGGAGAAGGAGGAGAGGGGGAGAGGGGGAGGTCCCTCACGGTCCCAGGACAGCACTCCCACCCCTCCAGTCGCTGTGCTTCACGCACACAGTCCTGGCTCCACCCCTCTCCCGGGGGAGGCGCGATGAACAATACACAGAGGGCCGGGCCGGGGGTTGGAACATTTACAAACCTCGACGTCAGCTCACACCCGTCCGTCTGGACCCCGGCATCCACTCCTGCCACTGGCCCTCTCCCTCCCTTCTCTCCTTCCCTTCTTCCCTCCCTCCCTTCTCTCCTTCCCTCCCTCCTTCCTCTCTCTCTTTTCCCTTCTCTCCTCCGCTCCATCCCTCCTTTCTTACTTCCCTCCCTCCCTTCTGTCCTTCCCTCCCACACACACACATCACGCACAGCCAACTAACACACACACAACTAACACACACACACACCTAGCACACACACACACACAACTAAGTTAGGATGGGGTAGAAGCCCAGAGGGTAGAATGGGGATGAAGCCCAAAATGTAATGTTTGGACTGGTTTTTCACCAATGGTTATTGGTTGTCCAGGATTTAGTAAATTATTATTTTCTTTTTCATTTCAGTCACTAAAACTGGTATTGTAACTATGTACTTTTCAGAGGTGATCTACACATTTTGTTTGTTACTTGTAGGCTTACATGTATTAATTTTATATTAAAACGTAGCTTAGATCTGTTTGGTCCATTAAGTCCCATGCATTTTTTAAGCATTTTGAATACTTTCCATTCTACCATAGAGATAAAAAAAAGTGTATAATAGACTTTATTTGTATTTTTATGATTCTACAGACGTTGGCTGGGAACCTGGGGCTCACCAAAATTGTTCCCAATTGGGCCCCGCGCCTCCTAAGGCCGGCCCTGCCCTCTCCCTGTCTCTGCCCTCTCCCTGTCTTTGCCCTCTCCCTGCCTCTACCCTCTCCCTCTCTCTGCCCTCACTCTATCTGCACTCTCTCTCTAACCCCCCCCTCCCCCCACTCTAGCTGCGTCTGCACAGTTGGGGGCTGTGCGTGAGTGGATAGGGCGGGGGATGGGGTAAAAGGAGCGAATGAATAATATTAATATAATATCAAGGGGGGTGGGGTTAACAGAGAAACATAGAAATTAGGTGCAGGAGCAAGTCATTCGGCCCTTCGAGCCTGCACTGCCATTCAATATGATCATGGCTGATCATCCAACTCAGTATCCTGTACCTGCCTTCTCTCCATACTCCCTGATTCCTTCAGCCACAAGGGCCACATCCAACTCCCTCTTAAATATGGCCAACAAACTGGCCTCAACTACCTTCTGTGACAGAGAATTCCACAGATTCACCACTCTCTGTGTGAAAAATGATTTTCTCATCTCGGTCCTAAAAGACTTCCCCCTTATCCTTAAACTGTGACCCCTTGTCCTGGACTTCCCGAACAATCTTCCTGCATCTAGCCTGTCCAACCCCTTAAGAATTTTGTAAGTCTCTATGAGATTACCCCTCAATCTTCTAAATTCCAGCGAGTACAAGCTGAGTCTATCCTGTCTTTCTTCATAGTCGTGCCATCCCAGGAATCAGTCTGGTGAACCTTCTCTGTACTCCCTCTATGGCAAGAATGTCTTTCCTCAGATTAGGAGACCAAAACTGTACGCAATACTCCAGGTGTGGCCTCACCAAGACCCTATACAACTGCAGTAGAACCTCCCTCCTCTTGTACCTCACATTTATCCACATTATACTGCATCTGCCATGCATTTGCCCACTCACCCAGTCTATCCAACTCATCCTGCAGCCTCCTAGCATCCTCCTCACATCTAACACTGCTGTATGTGTGGTTAGTATGTTTGTGGGGGTGGTTAGTGTGTGTGGGAGGTGGTTAGTGTGTGTGATCCAGGCGTATCCCCCCCCCCCCCCCGTAAATGCTCGTTGAGGGGACGGGACCCAACGGGTCCCACTTGGTCTAGTTTATTATAAAATAGGCAACATTGATGGTGGCTTGGGAACAGATCACAGTTACTTTAAAGAAGTCTTTTCATGCTGGGTGTGTCTGCGAAGCAGATGTTTTAGTCAAACTGATGACTGTCCAGTTAAGCACAATCTGCAAAAACGATGAATGAAGCAACAGTGTTCTTTCCTAATAATTAAATATTTGTAGGTTGATAATATTGCATCCACTTAGTTATTAGAATTGCCCTTGAACTTCAAGTTAAAGGTATCAGCACTTTATTTTGCCTTCTCAAAAGTGAATTTATCAGCTCACTGGAGAATATTCAAGAATTTGTTATGTTAAATAGCAAAAGATTATAAACAAAGAATATGCTTACAATTATTAATATAATCGCAAAACAACTGCACTTGCCATTGCTTACATTTTTAAAAGCATTTCAAAATGCGGATCCATCTACTGTAAATTTGCCATTTATGGTTTTAAAAGCTGTATCAGGCAGAAGGCTAGTATTTTAATAGCAAAAATCTGTCAGCAAATATAATTTGATGAACTGGCAATGTTCAAATAAATTGAGTGCAGTTGTTCACGGTCCAGACGTTTTGTCAAATTCAATGTGTTATCAAATTTTAATGCTTTTTTATTGTTTTTTGTATATATCGAATTTATAGGGCATGTTTAACTATAATTATAAAGATGTTACTTAGTTTTTAAAGTACATTTAGTGATTAATACCCTCACTGGAGCACAAACCTTTTGGCAACATGGCCAATAAAAACTAGCACCAGGGTATATAAATGCTCGCCAGCCGCGGCTCCCCCAAATTTTTTACCGTTTGCGTGTCATTTTTTCGAGAAGTTGTGATTATACACACACAAATACACACACACACACATATATAAGATCAGAGTTTTAATGGTTACTCTCCCGTTGGGTCCCATCCGCTCAATGCGCGGTTGCAGGGCAGGGCGCTTGTGCCCCCCCCCCACACACACACACACACACTAACCACCTCCCTTGACATTATATTAATATTATTCATTGGCTCCTTTTACCCCATCCCCACCCTATCTGCGTCCCCAACTCGCAGGCGCGTCTAGAGAGGGGGGGGGGGGATATAGAGAGAGAGGGCAGAGAGAGAGAGGGGCAAAGACAGAGAGAGAGGGGCAGAGGTAACTTTTTATGGGTAACTTTTTCCACACAAAGGTTGGTGGGTGTATGGAACAAGCTACAAGAGGAGGTAGTTGAGGCAGGGACTATCCCAACATTTAAGAAACAGTTAGACTGATACATGGATAGGACAGGTTTGGAGGGATATGGACCAAAAGCAGGTAGTGTAGCTGGGACATGTTGGCGGGTGTGGGCATGTTGGGCCAAAGGGCCTGTTTTCACACTGTATCACTCTATGACTACATTATACCTCCACCATGCATGAATGCTTCAAAATCAAGTGGTTGAGTTTTATTGCCATATACTCAAGCATAGAAACATAGAAAATAGGTGAAGGAATAAGCCATTCGAGTCAGCACTGCCATGCAATATGTTCATCTAAAATCAGTATCTTTCCTGTTTTTTTCCCATATCGCTTCATTTCGCTAGACGCAAGAGCTAAATGTAACTCTCGCTTGAAAACGTCCAGTGAATTGGCCTCCACTGCCTTCTGTGGCATAGCATTCTACAGATTCACAACGTTCTGGGTGAAGAAAGTTTGTCCTCATCTCAGTCCTAAATGGCCTACCCCTTATTCTTGAACTGTGTGACGCCTGGTTCTGAACTTCCCCAATTTCGGGAACATTTTTCCTGCAGTTACAGCAAGTGAAAATCTAGCAGGCAAGCAGGATGCTTACTCCAACCACCCCCACTATCTTCCACCGCTTCTACCCAGTGCTTGTTACCTACTTCCAGCAGCCACTGGTTGTCCTCGAGGATGCACCGAGCCACAGCGTGGTCCATGCCAATCACCAGGGCAAATTTGGCCCAGAGACTCACAGCGGCGGCGCAACGCTTCCGATGAACGGAAGCACTGAGGCTGCTCCTTGACTGGAGCTGCAGCGAGCAACTCACCAGTCCCGCAAATACTCGCCAGCCCCAACTTCCCGTCCATATCTGCCCCCGCCGCCCCATCACTCCCTCCGCCCTGGCTCTCCAACACCTGCAGCCCATGCAGTTGATATTAGTTTTGAAATTCTCGTTGATCACAGAATTTCTCAAGACAGAGTGTGAGAAATTTGTGATCAGCGTGAGAGCGTGTGAATTTGACAAAATGAGTGATTCTCACGCTCAATGCATGAGAGTTGGCGGCTCTGGGGGGGAGAGAGGGGGGGAAGAGGGGGGAGAGAGGGAGGGAGAGGGGAGGAAGAGGGGAGGAGAGGGGAGGAGAGGGGCAGAGGGGGATGGGGAAAAGGGCAGGGGTGGGGGGAGAGGGGGGAAAGGGAAAGGGAGGGGGAGGGGGGAACAGCGCGTGGAATATAGCATGGAGCAGAGCCACTGTGACGTCATCAGCAAAAAACAGTTGGTTTTATTTTCTAAGTTATATCAGATTCTTGAACATTTTGATCAGTAACTCGAGAAATAATGCATTAATTTTTCAGATAACGCAATTTTGGACTCCACGGGATAAATCTCTACCGGAATAAGTAAAAATGTTACCGTTAGTGTTGTTTTTTTCAAAAAGATGTGATTATACACATCAATGCACATCCAAGATCAGTCTTTTAACAATTGCTAGACCAAAGGGGGACCCTTTGGGTCCCGTGCCCTCAAGGTGCATTGCAAAGGGGGACGGCCTGCGGCGTCACACACACACTAACCACCCCACACACACACTAACCAGCCCCCTTGATATTGGAGAAAAGTGGGAGGGAGAGAGGGGGGGGAGGGGAAGGTGGGGCGGAAGGGAGGTGGAGGAGAGGGGAGGGGGAAGGGAGGGGGAAGGGAGGGGTCAGAAGGGAGGGGGGAAAGGGAGGGGGAAAGGAGGGGGAAGGGAGGGGGAAGGGAGGGGGAAGGGAGGGGGAAAGGGAGGGGAAGGGGAGGTGGGGGAAAGGAGGGGGGACTAGGGAGGGGAAGGGAGGGGCAAGGGGAAACACACACAATCAGGTGAAAAACTGGGAAATAAAAAAATACGAACGGAAAAGGGGAGCAACGTAGAAATAGTAAAAAAGCATAGAAATCACGGAGAAAACTGCTGGCGGTCTTTGTGAAATTAATTGCTAAAACATGTATTATGTTAAACCTGGAAGTCTTTAAAGCAACGTTAATGTATTAAAAATTGTCAAAGTTAAAGCAAAAAATTTTGAAGTTCAAACCGGGGGGGTGGGGGGGGGGTAGAGGAGGTCGGGGGGGGAGACAACTCACTCGCAGCGCGCGGGAACCAGCGCAAAACCGGGGGCTGGGGGGGGGTTGATGTCCGCTCCGCGACAAGGCGTAAGGAAACACAGCGTGGAGCCAACCGTTGTGATGTCATCCGGGGGGGGGGAGGGGGAGAGAGGGGTGGGAGGTCATGGGTTATGGGAGTTTGTGGCGATGTGAGGGGAATGAGGAGAGGGGGGGAGGGGATACTTGGGGAGGGAGTGGACATGAAGGGTGTGAGGGTTGTGGGGTGCGGGGGGGAGGGGGGGGGGTGGAGGTGAGGAGACGGGGAGGGGGGGGAGAGGAGGAGTAGGGTAGGGCCTGGAGGGGGAGGAGGGGGGGAGAGGAGAGGAGGAGGAAGGAGGGGTGGAGAGGAGGAGGAGGAGGAGGAGAAACCTGGGGGGAGGGAGAGGGGGAGTGGAGGATGGGTGGAGGGGGAGGAGGATGGGTGAGATGGAGGAGACAACGAGGAGGGTATATGGGTCTTGGATGTGGGGTGCCACACACGGATATCCAGAGGAGGGAGAGGGGATAGCTGAGGAGGATGGGGGCGAGATAGGCCCAACCGGCTCTGGCGCGGTCTGCAGCTGGGGCGGACCGCCCCCCCCGAGAGGGGATGAGGAGGGGGGGAGAAGGGGACCCGGGGAGAGGAGGAACAGGGGGGAGGGAGTCTTCTGGCGGCCGGTCTCTCCTGCTGGATAGGAAGAGGTGTTGGCACTTGCGCCTCGCCCTGTAGCTAAAGCCAATTTCTAATCTCCCTCCTAATCCTCGCTAGGCCTAGGGAGGTGTAGGGATTGAGGAGCACGTGGAGGTACGGGCACCTGAATCTACTAGACTCTGCCCAGCCCTCTTGGAGTCTCTTCCGCTTCCTTCAGAGTGCTTCGTCTGCGATGTTTTCGCTCTCCATGGACCTCTTTCTGCGTCAGGCGTTCTTCTGGTGGCCCGCCAGGCGTTCTTATCTTTCGTGGCGCAGCTTCTTCGCCCCCCATGTTCTCTTCTGCCTTTACTTTCTCGTCTTTCTTTTTTGTCTTCGTGCTTTGCGTTGTTTTCTCTCGCCGCTCTTTCCAGTGTGTATCGTCCCGCTGTCGTTGATGCGGGCCGTAGTGGGCGTTCGCCCCGGGGGTGTCTTAGGGTGGGGGGGGGGGTAGTGGCCCGTTCCCCAAATGCCCCTAAGCAATTACCCCCTCTTAAAACGTCTTTAAACCATTTTTGAGAAATAATGCATGAATTTTATCAGATGAGACAATTTTGGAGTTCATGGGATAAATCTCTACAAGGAATATGTGAAATATGTTCCCGTGGGTACGCGTCGGCTGTTATGTTTTTAGAAGATGTGATTATACACAAACACATCCAAGGATCAGAGTTTTCGTCATAATTATAGGATTATATGATGGATGTCTATATGTATGCATATACATACTAGTTTCTGTCAATCTAACAGCCATGAGCAGATTTTTCCAAATTTTCTCTCCACATGCGCTGGAGCCTCCTGCCTGACCTCACGCGTTGCCCATCTTGGTAGGTTGAAGGATGAAGATTATGTGTGTGTGCTCCGAGCCTTGCTGAGGGTTTTTAGTTAGTGTAAGGGGGTCCTCTCCATAGGAAACGCCGGAGGGGGGGGGGGGGGGAACCCCGACATCCCCAAGGAAACTGTCCAAGTTCAAACAACACGACGCCAAGTTATTGACCACCTCTACAAAAGCTTAACTAAGGCAGATAAATCAAGTGTCAAAACAAAAATATATTAGTAGAAACGGTAGTGGCAGGGTCTTAGGATGTTCGCATCTCCTAACCTAGAATAAAATTATCCTTCCCTTTTCAGATCGCAACCCAGAACTGTTGCCTTAATACTTTCCGCCCGTATCTTTCCCAATCAGACCCTGCAAGGGCGACTAGTTAATTTATAGATGGTCTATCTTCTCTCTCTATGCTCCGGCCCAGAGCCCCGTTCGATCCTGACGGGTGGTGTCCTGTGTGCAATTTGCACGTTCTTGGCTTCCCGTGACTGTGTGGGTTTCCTCCAAGTGCTCCAATTTTGTCCTACTCCCTCCCAAAGATTTTGTAAGTTAATTGACTCTGTAATTCGCCCCTAGTATGAGGGATGCGAAAGTGGATAATCAAGATAGGAGTAAGCATAAAAACTATGATTGATGGTTGGCATGAGGTCTCGGACAGGCCAAAGGGCCTGGTTCCCATGCTGTATCTCTAAAAATACCTGAAAACTAAAACCAGAAACCATAACACACACCAGTGAGCGAGTTACAGTCGGGTATGATACTGGTATGCATTCGATGAGGCCGGCAGACTGCGGATGGGCGTGGTGGATTGCAGGTGGGTGGGGGGGGGGGGGGGGAGGGGTGGGTGGGGAGGGGGGGGGGGGGGGGGGGGGGGGGGGGGGGGGGGGGGGGGGGGGGGGGGGGGGGGGTGGGGGGGGGGGGGGGGGGTGGGGGGAGGTGGGGGGGGGGCGGGGGGGGGGGGGGGGGGGGGGGGGCGTGGGGGGAGGGGGATGGGGGGGGGGGGGGGGGGGGGGGTAATATGGTGGGAGGTGGGGGGAGGTGGGATATTTGAGAACCTACAAAGGTTATCTCATAGTCTATTGGGGTACATGAGCAATTGATAAAGCTATTATAAAGCAATGAATTATAAATTCAAGCCCAGCTACAACTGAGAAAAAAAAAAACAAGACAGGTTTCCATGATGACAGAAAAAACATCGCCGCGTCTAGAGTTTTCCGCTACTTCGATTAGTGATGGTGGAGGAGAGGGGCTTTGTGAGGCTTTGCAATAACAGGAAAGAAAAAAAAAACCACTGAAAGTATTCACAATATTTGCCACCTCTAAAAATTAAATCCTGAATAAAAGCAAGATTTCCACCATCTGGAGTTTGTTTTTGATTTTTGTCATCCGTTAATAATCTATTAAAACATCAAGTCACTGGGTTCATTACGAATGGTTTATAAATTACAAAGCACAGTGTATTCAAATTAAAAGAAGCTTTACATTAAATATTGCCATTAAATATTGAAATATTATCTCCCATTTCATCCCAATTTCTTACCCATTGTTTTCATTGCAGCAGGAAGGCTTCTCAAGGTTATGGTTGAAAGGTCCAATTAGGATAAAATTTTCTAATGACTTGACAGCATCCAGGGAGTCAAGCAGCAGCTCTGGATACTGGGCAGTCATCTTGCAAACCCAAGCTGGCAAACCCAAGCTACGTACGAGGCCCGAGTCAGCCACCATTTGGATTTGTCTCCCAAGCTTCAGGAGCTGTGACAAAAAACAAATACCTTTCAGATTAAAAATACATCTTGTATACATGTTGAGATGAGATAATTTTTCATGATTTTCACAACTTTTCATTTCAAGAGTAAATGCATTTTAAAAGAAATTTATATAAATTAATACAACCTGAGAGAACACTAACTGCACAAGACAGGAAGTAACAAAGCTAAAGTAATTTATCATTCAACCAAAAGAGAAAGCCCAAAACAACATCTTGTTTTAGAGCCTTGCATGGCACAAATTAGAAATGTGTACTTCAAATTTTAAATCTGAAGCTTGACTGAAGACTAATGCCAGAAGACCTGACCACAAGTACTGGCAATAAATCTCAACATTGCCTTCATGGAATGAAGCCTGACATCAAGATTCTATCAGGTAATAATGCAAGCCCACAATGCCTTTAGAATAAAAAGTACATCCAATTGTACATTCATCGCTGTTCAAGAATACAGACGACCAACTTATCATGTCATCCAGACAAGGGACAGAAATGTTGCTTTGTCAACAAAACACAATCTAAATCCAATAATTTTGTTTCAGATAAATACTTTAAGCTATATTCATCAAAGGGATGAAGATACGATTGGGGGTTCATTGGTAAGGGTACGAGAATCCTCATTGTAAAAACACACAAAATTGGTAGGGCTTCTCATTCGTAAAGAACTGGGAGCAGAAGGCCATAATGTGCTAGGTGTATGGGTTCCTTCCAGACCTCTGTGAAGGCAACAGTGAGTTTCCTGAAGGACGACGTGGTTGCAAATTGAAAGATGTACGAGGATGTTTGCTTGACTGCACTAGGTGTCAGCAAAAAAATTCCTGAAGATACTTGCCCCCTATAATATCGCAATCCTTGTTAGACAATAGACAATAGGTGCAGGAGTAGGCCATTCGACCCTTCGAGCCAGCACCGCCATTCACGTGAATCATGGCTGGAACATCCACTAATCAGTACCCCCCCACAACCACCTTTCCTTCCTGTCTCCCCGGCCGATATCCCGGTCTGAAACTCCGCTATCTTTAAGACCCTATCTACCTCTCTCTTGAAAAAAACGACAAAAAAAAGTATCCAGAGAACCGGCCTCCACCGCCCTCTGAGGCAGAGAATTCCACATACTCACAACTCTCTGTATGAAGAAGTGTTTCCTCGTCTCCGTTTCTAAATGGCTTACCACTTATTTGACTCCCCCAACATCGGGAACATGTTTCCTGCCTCTAGCGTGTCCAAACCCTTAATAATTATAATCAGGTGTTTCAATAAGAACGAGTTCCCTTTCATTCCTTCTAAAACTCCAGAGTTTTCAAAGCCCCAGCCGCTCCATTCTCTCTCTCAGCATATGACAGTCTGCCATCCCGGGAATTAACCTTGTAAACCTACGCTGCACACCCTCAATAGCAAGAATGTCCTTCCTCAAATTAGGGGTACAAAACAGCACACAATACTCCAGGTGGTGGTCTCACAAGGGCCCTGTACAACTGCAGAAGGACCTATTTTTTTTTTTTTGCTCCTACATTCCCGTCCCACCCAACTCCTCTTGTTATGAAGGCCAAAAACCATGCCTTTCGCTTTCAACTTCTTCCACTGTCTGCTGTTATACCTGCATGCTTACTTTCATTGGACTGATAAACAAGGACCATCCCCAGATCCCATTTATATTTACTTCCTTTTGTAAAACTTCCCCCTTCCTCCCAATAACGTAGAAAACCATTTAGATAATAATCTGCCTTCCTGTTTTCTCTATGCTACCAAAGTGGATAAACCTCACCTTTTCTATCCACATTAAACTCGGTCATTCCTGCCATGCATCTGCCCACTCACCCAACCTGTCCAAGTCACCCTGCATTCCCCATACCGTCCTCCTCACAGTTCACGAAAACGCCAGCTGCCCCCCGCAGCTGTGTGACATCTGCAAATTTGCTAATGTTACTTTGAATCCCTTCATCTAAATCATTGATGTATATTGTAAATAGCGCCGGTCCCACAGCACTGAAGCCTTGCGGTAAACCCCCCACTAGTCAGTGCCTGCATTCATGAAAGGGACCTTCGTTAATCCATACTCTTTGCTTCCTGTCTGGAGGACAGGCCAACCAATTTTATATCCATTCAGCCGTCGTCTGCTCTAATCTTAAAATGCCCTACCCCCATACCGCGCCCATGTGCCCAGAATTTTGCCCACGTAATCTCTGCTATGTGGGAGACCTATCAATATGCTTTCTGAAAGACCAGGTACACTACATCCAGGAGACTGGCTCTCCCCTTGTCCATTTTTCTTCTTCCATCCTAGTTACACCCTCAAAATTAGCTGCTTTATCAATGCAACGGAGATAATAAAGTCAATAAGGGTGCAGAGCAAAGCTAATAGGTAGAAGTTGCTGACCAGACTAAATACAAATAAATTATTTTTGAAGCCTCAAGGAAATTGCAGAAGGGTTTGATTATTCAGTAAAGGGCAGCTCTACAAATAGACTCACAGAATTTGGAGTAAAGACAAGTTTGAATGCTTTAAGAGGCCAGGTGGTAACATAACCTCTATGTGTAAAATATATTTAAAGACAGAAAAGAAGGCCTAATAGAACCCAGATGCTTGACAGGCCTCACAGGTGGGAAGAGTGAAGTGATGCATCTTTCATGCCAACTGGAACAACATCAGTTGCTAGAGTAACACAGGTAGAGAAGTCAAAGAAAGCCAAATTGGGGTCAAGGAGCAGCTCATCTCGGCGACCTTATGGGTCAAGTAAGTTAAGATTCCAGAGTATTAAGAGTCCTCCAAGGAAGCAGTTATGGAGGAAATGATTCACTGTGGTAAGGATGCAGGAAGAAATGATCAATATGGTCTAACAGATAATACTGAAACTGCTAAAGAAAATATCCAGGAGAATTAGCACATTTGGCTTTAACATTCGTCACTTGCTAGCAGGATGTTTTTTTTTTTAAATACTGAAACGATATTCATATTTATTTTTTGTACAAAAATAAAAAGATTTAAAGAATACTCGCTATAGAATTAAGTGGGCGTGCCTGCTCACACGGGAGGTCGCCTGGTTCCCCCCAACCGCAACCCGTTCACCAGGCCTTACGCCAACGCCTACGTCAAAACTGCAATACGAGAGCCCAAGGTCGGCGCTCACGCAGTAGCGACCCAACGAAATATCACTCAACTCACCCATTCCCCACCCAACCAATGCAACAGTCCACAAACGAAGCAATATTCCGCACCACTCACGCGCGTATATCCCCAACACTGCGCGGCAGAAGAAGCCATGGCTCATTTCCCTCCTCCCACTATCCCCCAGCACCCGCTCTCCCAGCACTCTCCCCTCCTCTTCACCCTCCCCCTCTTCTTTCCCTACCCTCCTCCTCTCGCTTCCCCAATCCATACCCTCAATAACCCAGACCACTCTCCCTCATCTCTCCCTACCAAGCTCAGGTAAGCTGTTCCCCCAACCCCCTCCCCTTCATAACTCCTCACGCGCTCCCATCAAACCTCTGATCACCACCACGTCCACCCCATCCCTCTATCCTCCCCTCCGCACCTCACGCCTCCGCACTCGTCCTCCTCCCTATCCTCGCCTACCCCCCGCGACTATCCCGGTCGCTGACCTTGACCCCCCCTCACTGCCCTCCTCTCCTCTATTTTCCCCGCACTCTCCCGTACCTTCCCCACAGCTCTCTCCTCCTCATTCGCCCCTCCTTGTTACCGACTCCTCCACTCTCCTCATCTCCCCACCTTTCCCACCCCCCTCCTCCCCCCCTTCCTCCAATCCCCCCCACTCTCCCTTCTCGCCGTACCCTGGCACAGGATCTTTCCCCTCTCCTCCCACAACCTCTCCCCTCACCTCTCCTAACCTCCATCCTTTCCCCTCCTTCCCCTACCCACAGTTACTCACTCCCCCCCCCATCCATAAAAAGCAGCCATCTGTCTCAGTTCCTTCCTCCTCCAGGTCCTTCATATAGCTGTTTGTTTAGATCCCGTTGACTTGAAGATTGGACCCGCTCCATTTCGGGGGAAGGGGAGAAAAAGAGAGGGGGGGAAGGAGAGGGAGAGGGTGTGTGTGTGTGTGTGTGTGTGTTGTGTGTGTGTAGTGTGTGCTTTGTCGTGTGTATCTGTGTGTGTGTGAGTCGTGTGTCGTGTGAGACTGATAGGAGGAGGCTCAATAATTCGGCGTGGACGCTGAAGAAATCTGCGCACCTGACTTTCTATGGGGGGATCGCGACGTTGCGCCCATCAACGGCATCAGTTTTCAAAGTTTTTAAACCTCGATAACGTTTTACCAAGCATACCACCCGATCTGAAACAAAATCTGTTGCGCTCGCAGCTTCATCTGAGAGACAGTGAGTAATCTGGTGAAAAATAATCGTCCTAGGGCTATTGCGTACCTCCGTTTTTATGCGCGCCTAAATAGAAAAAAACTCCCACGCCTCCTACAAACCGAAAGAGCACAAGATCAGAGTTTTCGTTATGTATAGATACTAATGAACAGAACAAGTCTACAATTTCCATTCCTGAGGATAGTACAATGGGAAAAGGTGTAGTGGGAATGGGGAGTTACGCTCGACAACCCTTGTATATTTTGAGGCATGTGTTAAGAGCAGAATTGTCAAAGATGTGCCAAGACACCATGAATGTAACGCTATGCTTGCATGAGAGAGAAATACAGAGTGGTGGGAACATTTAGAACCGCCAAATAGGAGTATAAATGTACACTGCAGCTTCTTGGTGTTTTACAAAGATTGCCAAAAAATGCTTAACATGCAGGGGCCACAGCCAATGCTTTTTTTGAAACAGGTCATAAAAAAAATAGGATATGAAAAATTAGATCTGGAGAGGAAAGTGGAATAATTACCAAATACAGAAGCTATTTTAATAACTGTGAGTACTTTAGAATTTAATATATTTTATATATTTTTCTTGCCACTTTATGTGGTGGTGGAGTTTAAACCCAAGGTCAATGGCTGAAGCATTATCCCTCAGGAGGTGCCTGACAGACTGAATATTTCCAACATTTTATTTTGTATCAGATTTCAAGCGTTTGTGGTATTTTTGTTTGTGTTTTAAACCATTATATCAGTGTACCTAAACATGCTTGGGATTAGAAATGTGATGCGTCAATGGTTTAAAAAAAACATCCATGTGTTTTTAAACCATAACTATCGCTTCTCCTCTAAAAAACCAAGCATGTAATCGTCTATAGAAACTACAAAGTGCTAAAAAACAGAGAGGCACACTCTCGCCGACACTCTGCTACATCATATTCCATGAAGAATAACTATGGAAACTACTTTTACTTTTAAGCTAGAATACCCCACTGATATGAACGGATGCAAAACACATTTCATCTATCAGGATAATGCCTGGAGGCAAACATTTAAAATTAATCTTTGAGGTCTTCTTTATTTGAACTTCCGACCGATTACAATAAATTCATCGCAGGCCCTTACATGGGTTAAAACATTTTATTCCAGTCATGGATTAGAACAGAAAAATAATTGCACACCATAAAATAATCCCTTTTGACCCAGCGATAGGCCCGTATCCCTCTACTCATTTCCTTTTGAAGTACTTGTCCAACTTTCTTTTAAACTTTGTAATTGTATCCAACTCTACCACCACCTTGTTTCACATAACCACCATTTTCAGAGTGAAAACAACAAAATGAATATTGAATTCTCCAATTTAGGTAACCCCCCCACAATTCCCCCTCCTCCCCTCTCCGCGTGCATCTCCCCGCCACCCGGCCCCCTTTTTCTTCTCCCTCTCCCATAGCATGTGTCCCAACTGCATAAGCACCTTTCTTTCCCCCCCTCCGCACTTCCACTCACATTCCTTCCTCTGGCTTCAACAATCTGCAACTCTTCAATCCGTTTTGTCTCATACCTTCGGTTGAGTTAAAAAAAATCTCAGCTGACCTTTGTTTTCCAACCATCTGCCTATCAACCCTCACCCCTGCGCAATACCATTCCCTCGCCACCCATGTCTACCTATCACCTACTACATACAGAGAACCTTATCCGTGCTTCTCCCTTTCCTCCCTCCCCCTCCACCACCACCCAACCTCCCCCTCAACACGCAATCTGAAGAACTGTCGCTGGACTGAAAACTCATCTATTCATGTTTCTCCAGAAGATGCTGCGGTGACCCAATGAGTTACTCCTCCAGTTCGTACTTTGTAGCCATTTTTTGAAAAACTTAATCCATTAGATCTCTTTACAAATGTTCCTCTCCCCCATCTCAGTTCACCTTAACCTGAGCTGTTTTCCTCTCTCATTCCTAGACTTCCTGTCCTCTGCAAAATGACTCTGAATATGGCGAGGCATATGCTATATAACTGTATATACCGCTCGAATCAATCTATCTATATTAATATATTACTAGAACTCTTATCTTGTTTCCATGTCAAGGTGGTTCTGCGATGTGAGTGAGCTCAAGGAACTACGCCGAAAAGGTAACAATCCCATAAGCACTAACAATTTTTTGCACAGAACACCTTCACTCACATGTCTTTGTCCCATGGTCGTTTGTACAAAGTTTCGTTCAGATTGAATGTAATATTTCACGTTTATTGAGTACATTAAAAAACAAAACAAAAAAAACATTTTATAAAAATAAAAAAGCCCACACATTTGAGAAGAAAAACCTGTGACTGTGGTGCTGTGAGAATGTTCTGGCAGTTTCAGCTATGACGTTACAATGGCATCTCACAATCCTCCAATCACAATGGCATCTCTCATTTACATGTGAACAACCTCTGCCACCCGACAATGACAGCAGATCTTATGGGGATCTCAGCTGCCACTCACCTCCGCTTACTCACCTTTTGTCCAGACCCCGTGTCGTTCATGTCAAGTTTGATGTTATATGTCACAATGTTTATTATATTTAAAGTTCACCCACGGGAGTTTTCAATTCTACCCTTGCAGTTAATGTATGTTCTGGCCGGGGGGGGGGGAGGGCGGGTTAGTTAACGTAGGTGGGGCGGTGGTTAGTGTGTGGGGGGGTTAGTGTGTGTGTGTGGGGGTGGTTCGGGTGTGGGGAGGGTTCAAGTGTGTGTGTGTGTGGAGGGTTAGTGTGTGTATGGGGGGGGTTAGTGTGTGTGGAGGGGTTAGTGTGTGTGTGTGGCGTCCCTAGGGTTTTTAGTGTGTGTGTGGAGGGGGTTATTGTGCGTGTGTGTGTGGTGGGGGGAGGTTTAGTGTGGGGGGATTAAGTGTGTGGGGGGGGTTAGTGTGTGTGGGGGGGTTAGTGTGTGTGGGGGGTTAGTGTGTGTGGGGGGGTTAGTGTGTGTGGGGGTGTAATGAAAGCGCTGTGAGTCGTACACACATCAAAATATAACGACCCTGTTATTTATTAACATACACTTACAGCATTGGTCTGGCAGAAACAATGCACGCTAGTACCAAACAGTTTACTCAGATTGAATTATATAAGCAAGCATTTGGTAATACTCTTCAATCGCATTATAGGTGGAGCAACAACTACTAACAAGCACTACAATTGGTTTTTAGTGGGAGGAAATAATCAATGCTACATCTTTCCTCTCGGTTCCCGACGCTTCCCTTCCAATTCTCGATAGGCAAAAATAAAGCATAGTCGATCCTATGTGGAACACTCCATTGGTGGGCCAAACAATATAGTAGTGCATCCGGAGCGTAAAGCACACATATGGGCAAGTATAGATAGCGGTTATAGCAAAATCACCGTCCACTTCTAATGGGTGGCCTGCTGACCCTCCGTCCGAGACACGTGTGCGGTAGCAACACTCCGCATCTCCTCCTTTCACCAGTGAAGTGACTGGGGAGGGAAAACCGGGGAAATGACCGGGACCCCGAAAACTTGCACTTAATTCAGGGGATTGAGTTTTGAGCTTCCGATGTATTTGGGCACGGTCCCAGCATTTACTCTTTTAGATTAGCGTCATGCTCAGCCAAGTCACGTGCCGCCCCGGTAAACGAGAATGACTTATTAACAAAATAGCGCATTATATATCCCGCAGAACAGTTGTTCCATCCTGCGCTGAAAAACCTCGCCTGCAGACCTATTGATGCCAAAAAGAGCTTTCCTCAGGAATTTGTAACGGCCCGAGAAGGAGGTGCCGAATGCAGTAAGGTTAGACGAGTCTGGGTCCAGCGGAACCTGCCAAAACGAACTTTTGGGCATCCAGAATGGACAACCACTATGTGTTGCCCTATTCGCTACTCCGTTTTTGTATAGAGAGATAGTGCCGGGCCGTATTTGATAGCTGTGTGAGATTCCAGGGGTTTCATGCAGATACGGATATCTCCTCGTCCTTTCATTTTCTTTCATATAATCGCAACCCTTACCATTGGTGGAAACCCAGTCAGATGAGTCAGTAACTTCAGCAATGACACCACACTCGGCACCCAGGCGGGATGACCACCAGCCCGCTTGAGGTCATCGTGTGTCTGCTCTGTCACGCATGGTATGCGGAACAACCGATGTGGTGCTTCAACCACAGGAGTGATGTTGGGATCATACAAAACGGCGATGTTGCTTAGATACGCCTGAGGGGCAGCTAGCCCAGCTCACCGTTAAATAGTTCTCTGTTCTATTGACGAGAGTATTTCCCTCAGCGAGAAAGAGTTGATGGACAGCGTGAACCAAAGTATACCAAGGCCTAGAATCGTGGCACCCATGAATTGATACCAAGCAGAGTTTTCAGACTCCCGCCTAGACGAAATAAAAATTTAGGGTATGAGCTAGGCGAGTCTATTATGCAGATTTAAAATCAGTTTGTCCAAGCAGGGTGAAGAACATCCCCGCGCACCCCCCGGGAGGCATGCCCGAACCCGTGGCCCGAAGCCTTTTCAACATGTACTATCAGCGACGTTACGTATTTTTTTTAAACTGGCTCAGATAACGAGATGCTCACATTTGCATTTGCCCAGCTTGGTACCAATCTTTGCGATCACGCCCTCAGGCCTGTTACGTAATTTTTCACACACATGATTACCCTCCTCAGGGTCCACAAGTAGCTACGTGCTTCCGTTACAAAAGAAGCCAGCAAGGAGGAGAGAGAGTGGATGGCTGAACTGTTATCTTCATTTTTCAGTAAGCTTAGCCGGAGGTCATGGTCAACCATCTTCATCAATCTCTCAGTCGTTCGTTACTCACAGCATCCTCAGTTGTAACAGGTAATACTATCTCTCTAGGCTGCACAACGTCGGCTCGTCAGAGAAACTGATGGAGTAGCACGGCGAGAACGTAGGTACAACATATTTGCACAATGGCTCACTAAATTTCTTGCAGGAAAGACGGGCATATTTAACGTACCACAGGCAATACGTAACTCCTGCACCCCGGACCAGAGAATAGTTACATTAAAACAAGCCCAAGCGCAGACCTTCGACTGGCTGCGACCCAGTAGCAGGGGAAAGGCTGCGGATGGTTCGATTTACCACTCATCGCGTACACAGCCAGGATTGATCTGGTGAGGTTTACACACTATGCGACTGGGATGGCATGCCCGGAGGCGTCACCCGAGACCGGTGAGGTGATAATTCCGCATTACGATCCTCCAGCAATCCGCACAGCGTGTTCGGCTTGATTAAGACGCTTAGTTTCCAGTATTTCGAGAGCAATATTCCCCGACTTTCTTACCTCTGTCCGATTAAGCCCAGACCATTTACCAACGGTTTATCGCGGATCATATTTGCATCGCGATTACGAAATCCCGAAAAGATCCGACATAGCGTGCAGCGCGTGCATGTAGGTTTTCAAACCTAATAAAACATAACCAATCGGGCTCGCCTACACCTGTTCGTACGAGCGAAAGCAAGAAAAAAAACCGTTTGAGACGCTGTCGACATAACAGAGTTTCGATGAGCGGAGATCACCAACCAGCAGCTGTCCTAAAACATTGCAAAGGTGGAACACCAGCAGTGTCCATCTCGAATCGAGTTAGTCTCTTAGATTCTGCTCTACACTGCGACATTGACATCCCTAGGAAACTCTTCTCCGTACCGTTAAAACAGCAGGACCTTCAAAAGTAAATGGTCGGCGACCACGTTTTCATACGCCCTGAACCGCTCAGGACCCATCGCAGATTTAGTTAGCCACACAAGGCGAAGCACATACATATCAAGGAGGATCGTTGCGGAATGCAATGATTCCGAGAATGTAGTAAATGTAGGTCGCAGTTTGAAAAGGCGCCAGCGTTCAGCACATGGTCGAAGTCAAAGAATCAAGGACTGGATCGGCGAGAGCGACGTGCTCTTGCCATGAGAGCCCGATAACAAGCAGCTATAAAAACATAATGTAAAAAAAAAAACCAAACCCAATAATCACCACTGACACTACGGAGTAGATAAGACTCACTTGCTTGCGACTCAAATACCATGTAATTGAGGAGTGGAGTCGTACACACATTAAAAAAAGGGTGGGTGGGAAACACCGCTTACTTCTTGTGGTGGGGTGAGGGGGTGGATCTGGGACATCCCAGGACTTGACGTGACAAAATTCAGCCAGCTGTAGCCTCCAGGTTCTATAGCTATGACCCGCACAAATATGGAACCGCAAGCCCATTACACAGTCTTCAGCCAACATGCTCGGCACGTTGCCCCACCCATGACGCTCACAGCCACAGAACTATGGCGCAGTCCCGCAGCCAGCTCCTCTCCGCACCTGACAAAAAATGCTCCCACTTTGTGGGACCTTTTTGATGGGTGACTTGGCTTCCGGCAGTGGACGTGGTGCCTGTATCTCTGTTTTTGCTCATTGTTGTGCGGGTTGATAAAATCCCAGGGGCAGCAATAATTGACATTTTCAACAAACCCTACGTAGTGGGTATAGTTATTTACTGTGTCTGTGTGTGTGGGGGGGCGGGCGAGGGGTTTGTCTGTGGTGTCGGGAGTCGGAGGGCTTTCGTTTTTGTGTAGTGGGGGGGGATTAGTGGTATGTAAGGGCGATTAGTGTGCTGTGCTTGGCGTCATTAGTGAGTAGAGTCGGGTGGTGGGATTAAATTGGTATCACAAGGGGGGAATACCTGTGTCTATTGTAGGGGGCTGGACATATGCCCGCACCGATGTGTGTCGTACCCTCGGTTGGTTCGCAAATGATAAGGTCGGTGTTTACGAGGTTGTGTCGTATTTGGCGGGTTCTCACCATGGACATTCACTCCCACCGTCCTATTTTTCGCCATCAAATGAATCAGGCATCTTCATATTACCACCCTCTCTGCAATGACTAATCCCTCACCACCGAGCTCGCAATGACATCGATCATGGGATCTCAGGCTACGCCCCCCCACCTTAACTCACCTTTGTCCCCGTGGTCACGCTTGGGTCTTGTGCAAGTTTGATGTTATATGTCCAAGTCTTCTCATGATACATTTAAATAGAAGGATACACCGAATAATCAGGACAAGTTAGTCGTGTGGTGTCTTGGGGGGGGTGGGGCGTTGATGAGTTGTCGTAGGGGGCGTTTAGATGTGTGTGTGGAGCTCTTCGGAGGGGTTAGTGTGGTGCATTGGGGCAACCTAGAGAGAGGGTGAGAGGGGTCCTCTCTCTCCTCAGTTTCTTTGGGGTCAACAAGTGAGTCCGAATGGGGCTCAGCATTGATGGAGAGTGGGGGGTCAGCCGTGGGGTGGGTGGCGGCCTGGGTTACCGATGAGTGGCGGTACGTCAGTGATAGTACCTATGGTGTTTATCTAGTGTGTGGTGCAATGTCACTGTCCGGCGTGATGGCCTGCCGCTTTTTTCCTGGCTCGGATCAGTCCTAACTGTGTTTAATGGAGTATCTTAGTTGAGTTCCCACTTTGCCATCGGGGGCGCCTTTTTGCCCCCAGTTGGCCCCCACGACTCTTCGCCTCCATAGGTCTTCTAGGTACCATCTCACTATGAGTACCCCCCGTCATATACTATGCCCCCCAATTCCTGTTGATTCTGTATATTGATTTTTGAAAAAACACGCTCTTGGCCACTTACAGCGGACCGTGAATTTTTGAGAGCGCCCCCCGTCTTACTAGAAGAAGATAACTCAGAGATTCCCCCTACCGCGTAGCAGGAACAAGAAGCGGATTTATTCTTTCCTCCCAACGATCGGTAACAAGAATAAAAGAGTTTATTCAGTGTTAATAAAATGGTCTGCACGCATTCGTCATCCGTCCTCCTCCTGAAGGCCAACGCATCTCCCGAGGACATAAAACCTCAGGAATAGTGTTGAGTGGCCTGCAGTCAGTCTCTGCAAGCATGGGGAGAGAGAGAGTCGACGGTCTCTCATCACTGGCAAACCTTGAATCTCAACACTGAACAAGTCTATCTCATACGAACGGTGAATGTGGTATTATATGAGGTGACATTGGAATGCCCGTTAATGTGGTTTGAAAATGAAAATGTGGTTTTTGTCTTGAAATAAAGCACAAATCGTGCAAATGGCTGGATTGTCTTGACACGAATTAAAAGCAAGCAGTCAAGAAAGTAGTTGTTAGGCGTGTGTATGGCTTGAAATAACAAGAGCGCGACTGGCAAATGGTTGTTCGACCGTTGGCGGTTGCTTTTGGAAAAAATACAAGCGCGCACTCAACAAATAGTTTGTGAGGTTTGAATAAAGCCACAGCAACATCTAGGTTTTGTTGGCTCGTCGAAATAAAAAGCATTGCGCGCAGCCTCAAATGGTTGGTACTGAGTTTTCGAAATTAAAGCACTGCAACAATACGTGTCTGGTTGGCCGACAGATCTAAACACTGCAAATGGTTGTCTAGAGTGCGTGGTTGGCTCAAATCAGCTACAAATGATTAAAGTTCCTAAAACTTCCACCTTCCGTCGTTTGGCAACTGTAAGATCTGATAATTCTTCTCAATAAACATGCCTCGAACCCGGCCGAACCGACCCAATTACAGCTGGATTTATTGTGCTCCCCTCTTTAACTCAGTGTTCCCCGCGCATCTGCCGGCGTCCGATCAGAGGTGCAGAGGCGGATTCTTCGGTTCCCGACCAAATGAAAAAATAAAAATGTTATTATATGTTTAAAAAGAACCATGGTGAAGATCTCTTCTCCCTGTCAGAACGTCAACGCCATGGGAAGGCCACGCCCCTATAGTGGTGGGGAGTGAGGAATGGATACTATAAAACCGCAGCACCCCGGCACAAGTGTGGGTGTGGTAGCTACGCCAAATGCTCTGCAAGACGGGGGAGGGCGAGAGTTCACGACTCGTCGCCAGCGGACGCTCTGTGAATCACAAGCTGCTAACACACCCTGCACTCGTCTACGAACTTGACTGGTGAGGATGGTTTCATGGTGGTTTCACCCCTGCAAATGCAAATGGTTGCAAAAGCGTTTTGGAAAAATGTGGTGGGGTGCGGGCCACACATAGCCACCATTCCCCCCCGCTGCATGAAACTGGTAATGAACCTGCCATTGAAATAATTTTGTTGGCCCGGGCGGCTTCTGCACCCTGCAATGAAATGTATGGAACTGCACCTTTGAATATGGGGGAACTGGACCTTTGCAATCCACTGCTTCGCAAAGTGGTGGGAAAACTGCTCTAATGAATTTTCGGTGAGCGCCCCTTCATACGGCATCACTGCTTGAATTGGGTATAAATCTGTCACTTCTGAAACTGTGGGATGGAACCGCTTAGACACCACTGCCTTGAAAGTGGTACTTGAGCAAACTTGCACCGTAACACCCTTGACTCTTTTGTGGGGCGCGCCTACCTTCATCCCCTCCATGAGGTTGAGCATCGAAACCTGGCACATGACGTTTAGGACATGTGGACCGCGTCTGGGGCTGCACCCTGCGCTATGAAGTGGTGTAAACTGCACTTGAGTTTGGTGGACCGTGCCATTGGGCAATTAGTAGAAGATG
>CM069138.1:34815455-34869081 GCA_035221665.1 Okamejei kenojei
AGGGGAGACAGGGTAAGGTATTCTATTACACGACAACGGATATGTTCTCATTCTTTAAGGGTGCCAAGCTGCCCCCCATCTTGCCATTATAGATAATGGTCAGCGCTCAACTAGGGTCTCCTCTATATAAACCAAGCCAGCTCAGATCTCTTACTGTCTCGCCCCCCCTCCCCTAATTCAATGGATATAAGATCCCCTTGCGTCCTCAGACACTTATCCACACTCGTCATGCAGCCATCACATAACAGGACAGTAATCTGCTGTACCCTTGTTTCGACCCATATGAAATGTGTTGCTTCTGAGATAAGGATGCATGCACGCGGAAAAAAGATGTCCCTTGGTGTGTTTTGTTTCGATTTGATAAGTCTGATTAGTGAATAGGTTTTGATCTGTGTGTTCAGATTGGCAAATCTTGGCATACATTCTACTATTTTGCACAGAGTTATTATATCATATGAGTGTGATTTTATCACTACATCTTATTATTCTGTTTACTACTGTGCGCTTAGTATACAAGTGAAATCAGGATTTCCTTGTTCTGGTGTGATAAAGTAACATAAACTAATCTAAATCTGTTTTTAGATATTAAGAATAAGGTAAAACCACTCGAAGCTACACATGCAATGCTCAACAAGATAATGACCTCAAACTGGCTGTGCGCTGATCTGCTATAGGATCAGAAACCTGTGTCTGGATTGCTAAGTTGAATACCATAAGGCTTAGTTTTTGTTGTCCATATGCTTCCTATCAGATATACTCTACCTGCTGTTCTGCACCCGTGTCTCAAATGATCATCTCCTTTTTTGTGTGTACAATGAGGAACAGACCTTTAGGGCCCACCATCACATCTGCATCTACCTGAATCACAATCCTAACACCATCCAATCTTGCTTGTAGGGCTCCTGCTTTCCCCCTACGATAACGGCCATTGCCTAATACTGGTATTTATAAAAAAAAACAATTTAAAATATTTCCGAAACATACTGTCACTATCTGAGCGCCAAAACCAAGACCCCCAAGCCATGCATTCACTGGCACCTACTACTCTGTTTAAAACAAGAAATATAGCCAACCATTCAGGTTAAAACCATGGCTCACGAGATCGAAAATAAATTTTTATCCTGAACCTCTCAATCTTAGTGGTGTTGTGTGTCTGGCCTCAAGTACTAATATTTGATAAATCTACATACTTTGGGAAAAAGGTCCAGAAACTATAACCGCTATCTATAATATACATAACTCTTTTCAGGTTAAACCATTCAGCACTCAGTGATGCTCCACCCAGTCTCATTAGCTGTTTAAAGTAAATAATGTACCAATTCAAGTAATCACTTTGTCAATGGGTCTTCAAAAGCCTCCAACATCCTAACCTAAAGGCACCGTCAATAAGTGGCCAAATCTGTGGCACAATAATCCCATGGACGAAATCAAAGTCTTATAACAACTTAGACAAACATGACTACCTGACTCTATAACTCCAGATTGCCAGTACCAAAAAAAAAATTTTTAATTGTTGGCAAGAGCATGCTGTAAAAGCAGCCATTTTATCCAACACCATATCCATTGTTTTGCCAACTATTCAAGAGAGGCGATGGATTTTGTTCCTTTTAGTAAATCAACACTCTGAATGGACCTGCCATTAACAGTACACCTCCTCCTCTTGCATTTGATCCTGCCCCAAAATATGCGAGTATTTTGAACGAACGTGTCCGGATTTCCACTGTTAACCTCCCTCTGCTACTTTCCCGTGCAAGCCCAATTATTTCCATGAACAATGATCAAAAAGATAACTTTCTTAACAGATGCCCCAATGAAATGGACCTGTCTTCTTCTTATTTTGAAGATGCGAGGATGCGGTAGTCGTCAAAATGCAAAGTCAAGTAAATTAGATATGTGTGCCATCTAAACTGAATTTGGGAGCTCGAGAGGAGCATGATTTAAAAAAAAAACTGTATATATTAAAATTGGACAGTCCATTGAAAAGGAAAAGGAGTCATCAACTCTTGTGATAACATCATAAAATAATGTCCCAAGATGGAAATAAGATAAGACAGAACAAGGGGAAAAGTTAAGAATACAAGCTTATCAGAGGAGTTGCAAGGGTTAGATCATAAATGTGCCCACAGTTTGGAAGAGATGATACCAATTTTTTTGGGGTGGCATTTTAGACACAAAAGCCTGAAGGGGGCAATGTGGAATATTATATTTGAGTAAAGCAGTACGCAAGGATATACAGAAAGAGTTTGTCGTGACCAAAAAAGAAAGACACAAGTACATGGGGAGAAAAACTGTCAGCCTCTATTTTAGAGATAACCAGCTCTTCAAATTTTTGTTTATTTTTAAAAAAGAATTGTGAAAAATACTATCTTTGTTAGATGCTAACTTGGAGGATGAGGTCATCTGCTTACAACACAGACCAAACCAGATCAGTAAATTGGGGGGCGACAGGTTTAGCAGTCAAAGAGAATCATTTTGAATCATTCTCAACACAAAAGAGCAGACGTTTGGAGAACACACAATGTTTATAAATAAGTATTTTAAAAATATCAACACAACAAATTCACAAAAGATGTCATCTTTTAAATAAGTACACACAACACGGATTCACAAGGGTATGAGTGAGCCCGCAAGCCGGACCACTCATAAATTCAAAGCTGCTATTCAATATAATAAGATCATAGCTAATATTCAGAAGAAGCTCATAAAGTACACATGACATACATAACATGATAGATACAACAATCAATAACAACAGTCTAATGAATATGGCAATATTGACTTCTTAAACCATTTATCCACCTCTTAATGTTTCACTTCATGTTGTTAACTCCACTCTTAAATAATTTGATTCTGTTTTATAAGGACTACCTTTGGAGAAAGGTTCTAGAAAAAGGCCGTGGCTTGACCTTCAGTAGGGAGGAGGAAGATTAATGCACATCAACTCTGCATCTCAAGCAACTCTGTTTAAGTAAGTTGACCTTTTTAGTTTTAAACAATGACTTCATAGTTTTCGATTCTCCCACAAAGACTCTTCAGTGGATCTTGTAATTTACAATCAAGGCCCACGCATTTCTCTTCTAATAAACTTCAGTAGATTCCACCTTGCCCTATCCAATATTCCATAATACATCAACTCGCCCATCTTCAACAAATCTTCTCTACAACACTCTTTCCAGCATATAGTGGCATCTTTCCCCTAGCAGGGTTATGCACAAAGAACTGAAAACTGAACACAGTACATTCCAAATGCAGGCCGTACCAATGTTTTATACCAACTAAGTAATATAATGTTCCAACTTCTATATGCAATACCCTGACTAATGAAGGCCAATCTACCAAAAAGCCTTCTTTACAACCCCCCTATCTATAGCCTGATGCTCACTGTGATTTCAGGTAACTAATGGCCATGGTACTAAAACCTAGATTTCTCTTGCTCTACAACATTCCCCAGGGGCCAATAGGGGCGGCCAATGAGAGTAGCAACCAAGCATTTTCTGTGATGATCCTGCCCTGGATTAAAAACTTCCCAAATGCATCACCTCAAAACACATCTGAATAAGCTCCTTTTTTTCCATTACCCAAATTACCCATCGTGCAAGATGGCGCCTGCCTGCGGCGACTTTTGCAGGTAGCTCCGGAACATAAAAGGCTCAAACTACAACTCTCAACAACTCACGAAGCGTGGATCAGGGAAACGGCAGTAATCGGTGCCAATATTTTCAGACAGGCTGCTTGGGCAGCTAAAAAACAAAGCGTCTAACAGGTGATGGTGTGGGACGCTTAAATTTCGCGATCATAATCTCCCGCAGCTGCAGGTGCCCCGGAAAACGTTAAACTTTCCCAATGTAAACCATATGCATTGGCTGTGAAACGTCCCGACCCGACTGAGGATCCCAGGTACGGCACCTTGGAAACCCCGGGATGACCTCCAAGAGCGCCCCAACGGGCTGGATATCCCAGAAAAAATGAAGCTGGAGCTGCTGACTCTGAGGGAACCCGGCCGTTCGTTACGGAGCTGGAGCCGCCAGTTTGTGAAGGAATTCCAGTTCCAGCGCTGGTCAACCCAGTACCTGGAAACAAAGGGGAAGCCTCCATTGTGTCCGGAAACGTGGCCGGCGGGCAGGACTTCAGGTCAGACTGAAGCGCCAGGGGACTTCGACCCCCTCAACCTACGGAGATCCTACTGGCCAATGTACAGTCCCTTGAAAACAAAGTGGAGGACTTAAGGGCAAGGCTGTTTTATCAAAGTGAGCTGAGGGAATGCTCTGTGTCCTGTTTCATAGAGACATGGCTCACCGGGGAGAATAAACCACCAGCTCCCCAGACTCAGCGGTCCAGCCTGAAGAGGGTTCTCCATCCACCGTATGGATCATACACTGGCATCTGGGAAAGGGAGAGGAGGGGCGTCTGCCTCATGGTCAACTCTACGTGGTGCCAGACGTGGCAGTCCTGTCCTAAACTCCTGCTCAGGACAACACTAATCCTAAGAGGGTAAAACCAAAAGTGGAAAGACTTCGAACATCTGGCGGTAAAAGTGCCGTCCCTTCTACCTTCCAAGGGAATTCACCTCCATCATCCTACCGGGGACCGCGGTCTACATACCCACCCCAGGCAGACGTCCATCTGGCACTGGAGAGCGGTAGAAAGGAAGAAGTAGGATGTGCAGAATTGTGGAAGGAACGCCGTGGTCAACAAACACGAGACGACTTTCCCCGAGGCTTTTACCACCATTGCTGGGGGACTTTAATAAGGCAAATCTAAAGAAATCACTCCCTAAACTTCCACTAAACATGTCTTCTTGCTGCACCAGAGGACCAAACACCTTCGACCACAGAAGCTACACCACCATCAGGAAATGCGCTAACCGCACTATCCCTCGCCCTCACCGGTAAATCCGACCATGGGAAATACCGGGGTGCTGCTTCTTCCTGCCTACAGGCAGCAATTAAAGAGCGCACGCCCCAGTCACAGGAGGCCGACGTCCAGGAAATCCTTCAGAGGGGTGAACCCGTCGAAAAGCGTCTGGACTGATGTTCTAAAAACCTGTGCGGACCAACTGGCTGGAGTTTTTAGGGACATTTTCAACCTGTCACTTCTGAGATTTGAGGTTCCCACCTGCTTGGATTCAAAAGGGCATCCAAATAACCGGTGCCCAAAAAGAGCAAGGTGACATGCCTCAATGACTATTCGACCAGTGGCACCAATGCCTGTGGTGATGAAGTGCTTTGAGAGGTTGATCATGGCAAAAATTAACTCATACCTCGACAAAAACCTGGATCCACTTCAGTTCGCTTACCGCCACAACAGATCAACGGTGGATGCATCTCGCTGGCCCTCGGACCACTCCGCTCTGGACCACTTGGGGACAACAAAAACTCATATGTCAAGGAGGCTGTTATTCATCGATAAACAGCTCAGCATTTAACACAATCATCCCCTCCAAGCTGGTTACCAAACTAGCAGAACTGGGTCTCTGCACATCCCTCTGCAATTGGATCCTCGACTTCCTCATTCACAGACCACAGTCTGTTCGTATTGGTGGAAATGTGTCAGACTCGATAACAATCAGCACGGAGCACCTCAAGGCTGCGTGCTCAGCCCCCTGCTGTACTCGCTCAGAGCCGATGATGGACTGGGCAGTGTTTACTACTTTTCCTCTCCAGGGCGCTCAAGTTGCCGAACCAAGCCACTATGCAACCGGTCAGCAAGCTCTCTACTGTGCACCTGTAGAAGTTAGAGTCCCTCCTTGGCAGACCGACACTCCGTAATCTTCTCAGGACGTAGAGGCGCTGATGAGCTTTTCTTAATAAATTACAACTGTGTTCTCGACCAGGAAAGATCTTTCAGAGATGTGCATGCCCAGGAATTTGAAGCTCTTGACCCTTTCAACCATCGACCCATTGATATAAACAGGACTGTGGGTCCCCATCCTACTCCTTTCCAAAGTCCACAATCAGTTCCTTGGTTTTGCTGGTGTTGAGGGCCAGGTTAATTGTGCTGGCACCATATGGACAGTCGCTCGGTCTCTCTTCTATACTCTGACTCGTCCCCATCATTGATACGTCCCACAACAGTGGTGTCGTCGGCGAACTTGATGATGGAGTTCGCACTATGACCGGCTACGCAGTCATGAGTATAGAGTGAGTACAGCAGGGGGCTGAGCACGCAGCCTTGAGGTGCTCCCGTGCTGATTGTTATCGAGTCTGACACATTTCCACCGATACTAACAGACTGTGGTCTGTGAATGAGGAAGTCGAGGATCCAATTGCAGAGGGATGCGCAGAGACCCAGTTCTGCGAGTTTGGTAACCAGCTTGGAGGGGATGATAATATTAAATGCCGAGCTGTAATCGATGAATTGTGGCGGTAAGCGAACTGCAATGGGTCCAGGTTTTTGTCGAGGTAGGAGTTGATTTGCTCCATGATCAACCTCTCAAAGCACTTCATCACCACCGGCGTTAGTGCCACTGGTCGATAGTTATTGAGGCATGTCACCTTGCTCTTCTTGGGCAACGGTATTATTGATGCCCTTTTGAACCTCAGAAGTGACAGGTTAAAAATGTCCGTATAAACTCCAGCCAGTTGGTCCGCACAGGTTTTTAGAACTCGACCAGGTATACCATCGGGTCCAGACGCTTTTCGAGGGTTCACCCCTCTGAAGGATTTCCTGACGTCAGCCTCTGTGACTGAGACTGAAATACCATCACAGCGAATGGGGGCTCGGGAAGGGATTATGTAACTTTTTTTGGCACAACTTTGGTCCTCATGTTGATAAACAGCAAAAAAGTTTCCAAAGGTGATGGAAAGACTGGAGGGAAGACTAGGTGCTGAGAGCTCTCTTATAACCTGCATTAAGGAGGCAATTAAACACACCTTTGCTATACAAACACCTGTGAAGCCATGTGTTCCAAACATTAATGGTGCTCTGAAATTGCGGGAAACTATGTAACAAACACAGCTGTAATTTCTACGTAGTAGAAACCAAAATGTATAAAAAACACCCTTTAATAAATTCTGACAATGTGCACTTTAAACCACGTGATTTTTTTCTATTACAAATCTCAAATTGTGTAGTATAGAGGCAAATAAATAAATGAGGGGTCTTTGTCCCAATCATTATGGAGGGCACTGTAGATGACAAACAGCACACTGATCCCTGAGGCATACCACCAGTTACATGCCTCCAGTCGAAAAAACAATATTCCACCACCCACTTTGCTTCCTAACCATTAAGTGAATACTTAATCCAGATTATCTAGTACTTTCAGTGTCTCATGCTATCTAAACCATCAACAGCAGCCTACCATGCAGAACCATATCAAGAGGCCGGTTGCCCTCATCAATCTTCAGGGTTATTTTTCCAAAATGCTCAATCAAATTTGTGAGACATATTCTTCCATGCACAAAACCATGTCGACTATCCTTAATTATACTGTCGACAAAAGTACTGGAGAAACTCAGCGGGTGAGGCAGCATCTATGGAGGGAAGAAATAGGTGACGTTTCGGATCGAGACCCTTCTTCAGACTGATGTCCGGGGGGGGGCAAGAAAGGATGAGGTGGAGACAGTAGGCTTGTGGGAGAGCTGGGAAGGGGAGAGGACGGAGGGAGAAAGCAAGGACTACCTGAAATTGGAGAAGTCAATTCATCCCTTCCCACCCAAACCATCCCCTCACAGGGTACTTTCGTTTACAATCGCAGGAAATGCTACACTTGTCGCTTTACTTCCCCCCTCGACTCCATCCAAGGACCCAAGCAGTCTTTCCAGGTGAGGCAGAGGTTCACCTGCACGTCCTCCAACCTCATCTAGTGCATCCGCTGTTCCAGGTGTAATCTTCTCTACATCGGTGAGACCAAGCGGAGGCTTGGCGATTGCTTTGCCCAACACCTCCGCTCAGTTCGCAATAATCAATATCCTGGTGACTCAGCACTTCAACTCCCCCTCTCATTCCAAATCTGACCTTTCTCTCCTGGGCCTCCTCCATTGCCAGAGTTTTGTTTTGTTTATTTGTTTTGTTTCTTTATTTGCACCTTATTTTAAAAGACAAACGATCAATTTATAATACCATACAGTGCTGGGAGTTAAGGGAAGCCCAGAGGGCTTATACAAAGTCCGCTCCCATCTGAAAATGAGCGTTAATGGCAAAACAGGGGGTAGGAGAAATAAAAAAGACAATAATAAACAATAATACAGTTTAAGAATGAAAATTAAAAATATGAAATTAAAAATATGAAAATAAATAAAATAATAAAGTATAGTATGAGATAAGAGTCAACAGAAGACATGACCCTTAATTCTCTGTCCCTTAATTCTCATGCCTTGCGGTACCCGACTAGTCACTGCCTGCCATTCTGAAAGGGACCCATTAATCCCTACTCTTTGTTTCCTGTCTGCCAACCAATTTTCTATCCCTGTCAGCACTCTACCCCCAATAACACGTGCCCTAATTTTGCCCACTAATCTCCTATGTGGGACCTTATCAAATACTTTCTGAAAGTCCAGGTACACTACATCCACTGGCTCTCCCTTGTCCATTGTCCTAGTTACATCCTCAAAAAATTCCAGAAGATTAGTCAAGCATGATTTCCCCTTCGTAAATCCATGCTGACTCGGACCGATTCTGTTACTGCTATCCAAATGTGCGCTATTTCATCTTTTATGATTGACTCCAGCATCTTCCCCTCCACCGATGTCAGGCTAACTGGTCTATAATTCCGTTTTCTCTCTCCCGCCTTTCTTAAAAGGTGGGATAACATTAGCTACTCTCCAATCCACAGGAACTGATCCCGAGCGTATAGAACATTGGAAAATGATTACCAATCCCCCCCCCCTTCATATCTCTCCCACAAACTTATTGTCTCCGCCTCTTCCTTTCTTCCCCCCCCCCCCGACATCAGTCTGAAGAAGGGTCTCGACCCAAAACGTCGCCTATTCCTTCTCTCCATAGATGCTGCCTCACCCACCCGAGTGTCTACAGCACTTTTGTCTACCTTCCATTTTTCCAGCATTTGCAATTCTTTCTTAAAACATCCTTAATTATACCCTGCTTTTCCAAAAATATTTCCACCTTATCCTTCAAAATCGTCTCCAATAGCTTTCCTGCCACTGTATAAATTCCCAGGTTTTTCCTTTGCATTCCTTCTTAAATAGAGGCACAATATTACCCACCCTTCAATCTACTGGCTTCCGATCCATGTCTAATAATGATTCATATATCTTTGCCAGGACTCCGGAATTTTCTTCTTTAGATTCCCACAGTGTCCTTGGGTATACCTGATTAGATCCAAGAGATTTATCTACCTTCATTCTTTTTCAGGTATACAACATGTACTCTACTGTAATATGGACCACCCTCAAGATATCAATGTTAACTTTCCCAAGTTTTCTGGTCTTCATGTCTTTCTCCATGGTTATAAAAACACGGGGAGCAGTATTTATTGCGAACCTTGCCTATCTTCTCCTGCTCCACACATGTAAGATTGGAGATTGCATAGAATATTTGTGTCGATTTTCTACCAGCCATGTTGGAATGCCATGAGCAGGGACCGAAGGTTTGGTCATTCATATGGGTACACAAATTATATATTGATGCATGGCTCAAGAAAACAAAACAAAATATAACTGCTCTCAGATGAACAGATTTTATGATTTTCTTATCATGAAGTTGCTTCTTGATTATTTTAAAAGTAATAATTTGTTAAACTATTATCAAAAGCAAAAAAAGGAGAGTTGTTGGAGGAACTCAGCAGGTTGGGCAACATCTGTGGAGGGACAATCAATGTTTCACATTGAGACCTTTCATCTGATCCAGATGAAGGGTCCCTACCCCAAACGTTGACTGCCCATTTCCCTCCAGAGATGCTGTCCGACCTGCTGAGTTCCTCCAGCAGCGCCTCTTTCTTTGCACCTGATCCCAGTATCTGCAGTCTCTTGCTCAACTATTAGCAAGATTTTATAAATCATCTGGATAACTCCTTTAAAAACTTTTTTTTTCCACAATTCGCTACCTCACAGTGAAAACCGCGATGATCAATCTGTGCGGATTTGGGCCATTAACTTCCTCTGTCAATTGAATGGATCAAATTTGTTGCACAAGAAATTCATGGAGGATCTGGTCAAAAAACTTCTTGAGAAAGTAAGTTTTTTTACTTTGCACAATTATGCTGTACATTGTATTGATTACATTTTTACCAGGAATAACGATTCTTTACAAAGCACTGCACTAGGATCTCAGTAGGGAGTAGAGTGGTTTAACAGCATAGCAGAACTTTTCCAGAATAGAGGAGTTGATGAGAATATCGGATCTCTTTACAGAATATGTTATTATGTCTTGTTTTCTAAAATACAATTGTTTTCTAAAATAATAATAATAATAATATATTTTATTGTCATTACACATAAGTGCAACGAGATTTGGTTTGCAACTTCCATCCGATGTCATAACTTAATCGACAAATAAAATTTAGGTTTAAATATCCTGAGAACAAGGTTTGAAAAAACGAACGTTAGACCAGTAAAATCAACACAGACTCAAGTGCGAGGCCGGGGGAGACAGTCCATGGGGGTGGGGGGTACTCAGCAGGGCCGGTTCAGAGCCGCTATAGCTCTGGGAATGAAGCTGTTCCTGAGTCTGGTCGTGCGGGCGTGGAAGGCCTTGTAACTTCTGCCGGAATGGAGTAGTTCGAATAGTCCATTACAAGCGTGAGAGGAGTCTTTATGTATGCTGACGGCCTTCCTGAGGCACCGTGTGTAGTAGATGCCCTCCAAGGCTGGTAGTGGTGTCCCAATAATCTGTTGCGCTCTCTGGACAACGCGCTGAAGAGCTCTCCTTTCCTCCTCCGTGCAGCTGAGATACCACACAGAAATGCCATACGTTAGTATGCTCTCTGTGGTGCAGCGGTAGAAGGTCGTCAGCAGCTGTTGGGGCAGACCAGTCCGTTTCAATGCTCTTAGGAAGAACAGTCGTTGCTGTGCCTTTTTGACCAGCGCAGTGGTGTTGGTGGATCATGTGAGGTCCTCTGAGATGTGAGTGCCCAGAAACTTGTAGCTGGGACATTCTCTCCACACTGTCTCCGTAGATGGAGATTGGGGCGTATTCCCCATTCTGTGACCTCCTGAAGTCAATAATCAGCTCCTTGGTCATGGAGGTGTTAAGTGACAAGTTGCTCCGTGAGCATCAGTCCGCCAGGTTCTGCACCTCCGCTCTATAGTTTGTTTCATCACCGTTGGTGATCAGCCCGATCACCGTTGTGTCGTCTGCAAACTTGACAATGGTGTTGTTGTCAAATGCAGGGACACAGTCGTGGGTGAACAACAAATGCCAACAAGTCCCAGCTACCCTAGTTTCACTTGCCTGCGTTTGGTCCATAACCCTCCAAGCCTGTCCTATCCATGTACCTGTCCAACTGTTTCTTAAACGATGGGGATAGTCCCAGCCTCAACTACCCCCTCTGGCAGCTTGTTCCATACTCCCACCACCCTCTGTGTGAAAAAGTTACCACTCGGATTCCTATTAAATCTGTTCCCCTTCACCTGGAACCTATGTCCTCTGGTCCTCGATTTCCCTACTCTGGGTTAAAGACTGTTCATCTACCCGATCTATTCCTCTCATGATTTTGTATATCTCTATAAGATCACCCCTCATCCTCCTATGCTCCATTAAATAGAGACCCAGCCTACTCAATCTCTCACTATAGCTCACGCCCTCTAGTCCTGGCAAAATCCTCGTAAATATTTTCTGAATCCTTTCAAGCTTGACAATATCTTTCCTGTAATATTGTGCCCAGAACTGAACACAATATTCTGAATGCGGTCTTACACAACTGCAACATGATCTTCCAAATTCTATACTCAATACTCTTGTAAATTGCTTGTTTCTAAGCTTCCCCCCCCAGTCTAGTTTCAGTAAAAACACTGAATGAAGCACTTAAAATAACTAATCTTTATTTTAACAAAAGCGCATTACAGTACAACTACTGTACCTATCCCACCGCGGGTTCAATCCTCGTATCTGCCCTGATCAAGCCCTCCAAGCGTCGCTCAAACAGAGACACTCCAGAAGGTCACGCAGTCCCAAGCGCTCTCCCAGAAGATCGATCCTGGACCTCGTGGTAACGGACTTTTTATAGGTCCCGGGACCTCGAGGGGCCGAACCACATGGGGGTGGTCTCTTAATAATCCATTTACAGATATCGATTAACCCCATACATAACAGACATTTCCCTAACCCAATAATACAGCATCTCATACATTGTATAAGAAAGAAAGCTCTCGAAGGTAGCTAATAAGAACAAACATTGAAACATGTGCCCTGAGATTCAAACAATTTCTCCAAGGCTCAACAGTTCGACCAATCTTCAATTAACAGGATGACCGTCTTGCAACATTATGTATACTGTTTACAATGCTTTTGCAGCGACCCAATAGAAATGATGCATTTAAGGTTAGTTTGCAAAACTGGTATACATGTTATCAATTTAAGAGAAACAGGGAGAACACCTGGACCCCTTACCATCCTGCATATCAGTCTGAGCCTAGACTGGCTGATACCAATCAAAGAGTGTAAAGTTCAGCTGACAAGGGTTAAGCAATTCTGACAAATGCAGGGATCCTCCATTTTATGGTGTCTTTAATTTAGCCAATATTAACACTCTGACTGATGAAGGCCAAAGTGCCAAAAGCCTTTTTGACCACCTTATCTACCTGCGGCTTGACCTTCATGGAACCATGCACCTATACTCCTAGATCCCTCTGCTCTATAACACTACCCAGAGGCCTACCATTTACTGTGTAGGTCCTGCCCTTGTTTGACGTCCCAAAATGCAACACCTCACATTTCTCTGTATTAAATTCCATCAACCATTCCTCCGCGCACCTGGCTAATCGATCCAGATCCTGCTGCAATCGTTCACAACCATCTTCACTATCTGCAAAACCACTAACTTTTGTATCATCAACAAACTTGCTAATCTTGCCCTGTATGTTCTCATCCAAATCATTGATGTAGATGACAAATAGTAACGGGCCCAGCACTGAACCCTGTGGCACACCACTAGTCACAGGCCTCCATTCTGAGAAGCAACCTTCCACTATCACCCTCTGCTTCATTCCAGGGAGCCAATTTGCTATCCATTCAGCTATCTCTCCTTGGATCCCATGAGATCTAACCTTCCAGAGCAGCCTACCATGCGGCACCTTGTTGAACGCCTCACTAAAGTCCATGTTGTTGTTTGCTTTCATAACGTTTTACACATTTGCCGACAAATTCCACATTGCTCGTACTTTTAGGTGTTCAAGTCAAGTCAAAGTTGAGTTTATTGTCATATGCACAAGTGTGGTGAGGTACAGGCACACTGCAAATCTTGTTTGCAGGAGCATCACAGGCACAGAGACACATTAAAACACAAATTATATTTAAATGATTAAAACATTTTGTAAAGGAAAAGACATGATGCTAAAAATACACAACTAGAAAACAAGTCCATGGCAATGCAAGAGGTGATAAGTCCTGCACCATTGTGAGGGATATGTAGGTCTCTTTAACAAACAGATAGCTGTAGGAGTGTAGCTGTTCCACAACTGGTGGCGATGGGCAACATGTAGAAGCATGGCCCTGATAGTAAGGATCCTTGATGAAAGATGCCAGCATCTTGTGGCAGCTCCTCATGTAGATGCTTTTGAGGGCTGTGTCCATGTTGAGCAAGTTCACCCAAGTTCTATCTCTGCCTCTCCCCCTACCTTTACCTTATTGGATAGGTTAGCAACTCTTATCGTTAAAAGACTCTCAAATGACTCCTCCTGCCTTAATTCCCATAATGATTCAATTGTGCCCACTCTGTCCAGCATTCTGCACTATCTTCCTTTCTTCTGAACTTCAGTTTTCCCTTTAACATAGTTGGCAGGACTTTAGCTCACTATCAGGACTGTTTCCATGTCCATATAATGCAGCAAGACCTGCTGAGTATTTCAGGCATTTTCTGTCCAATTATCTAATAATGACTCCACATGGAACAGTGATTATTTTACTTCTCATTGAGTGCATTACCTTCAGTGCCCATGCTTGATGTCCTCTTTTTTTCCTCTCTCTCAATTTTCATTCATCTATTTATATCCCAACAGGTTAGCCTCAATTAACAAGCCTTCACCATCCTTTCTCGGTCAGCCCCAATATCCTGCCATTCAGGATCTGTTTGCCTCCAGCTTACCACAAGAATTTCCATAGTTTTTTTCTATTCTTCCTCCTTGGCAATTTAAAATTTTACCTACTTCTATTCAATGGTCCTCGACCCACCACATTTATCCATATTTCTATCTCTGTCAATGCCACCTTGTTTGCTGAGTATTTCCAGTATTTTTCATTTTGACACCCATACTGGTATAATGTTGAAGGGCATACCATCGTGGCTATTTTATAATGAGAATATGTTAGCCCATAACTGCCATAATTCATTTATGTAATTAATTGTCTTCGTCTTTTTGTTAACACACTCCGAAAAAGTGTCATTTGAAGGTCACCTTCAAGAAACAATGTATTTTTGCCTTGCATTAGATTATCCAATGTGGTTGATTCCCTGGTGAATTCTTGTTTGAATATTTCCATGATATTATATAATATATTAAGAGCTTGTCTTCAAAGAATTAAAATGTCAGAGATGAATTACAAAGCATCATTGACAAAGACCCATCATTTATTTATTTGCCTCTGTACTCTACAATTTGAGATTTGTAATAGAAAAAAATCACATGTGGTTAAAGTGCACATTGTTAGATTTTATTAAATGCCATTTTTATACATTTTGATTTCACCATGTAGAAATTACAGCTATGTTTATACAAAGTCCCCCCCATTTCAGGGCATCATAAATATTTTGGGGGACATGGCTTCACAGGCAATTTTAATTGCTCAGTTAGTGTTTAATTGCCTCCTTAATGCAGGCATAAGAGAGCTCTCAGCACCTTGTCTTTCCTCCAGTCTTTCCATCACTTTTGGAAACATTTATTGCTGTTTTTCAACATGAGGACCAAAGTTGTCGATGAAAGTCAAATAAGCCATTATGAGACTGAGAAACAAGAATAAAAGTGTTAGCGACATCAGCCAAACCTTAAGCCTGCCAAAATCAACTGTCTGGAACATCATTAAGAAGAAGGTAGACAAAATTACTGGAGAAACTCAGCTGGTGCTGCAGCATCTATGGAGCAAAGGAAATAGGCAACGTTTCGAGCCGAAACGTTGCCTATTTCCTTCACTCCATAGATGCAGCCGCACCCATATAACCATATAACCATATAACAATTACAGCACGGAAACAGGCCCTCTCGGCCCTTCCAGTCCGTGCCGACCATTTGTTTTCCCCTAGTCCCATCTACCTGCACTCAGACCATACCCCTCCATTCCCTTCACGTCCATATACCTATCCACTTTACTCTTAAATGTTAAAATCGATCCTGCCTCCACCACTTCTGCTGGAAGCTCATTCCACACAGCCACCACCCTTTGAGTAAAGAAGTTCCCCCTCACGTTACCCCGAAACTTCTGTCCCTTAATTCTCATGTCATGCCCTCTTGTTTGAATCTTCCCTACCCTCAATGGGAAAAACGTATCCACGTCAACTCTGTCTATCCCTTTCATCATTTTAAAGACCTCAATCAAGTCCCCCCTTAACCTTCTGCACTCCAAAGAATAAAGACCTAACTTGTTCAACCTTTCTCTGTAACAGAGTTGCTGGAACCCTGGCAACATTCTAGTAAATCTCCTCTGTACTCTCTCTATTTTGTTGACATCCTTCCTATAACTAGGCGACCAAAATTGTACACCATACTCCAGAAATTGGTCTTACAAATGCCTTGTACAATTTTAACATTACTTCCCTACTCCTATATTCAATGCTCTGATTTATAAAGGCCAGCACACCAAAGGCTTTCTTTACCACCCTATCTACATGCGATTCCACCTTCAGGGAACTATGCACAGTTATTCCTAGATCCCTCTGTTCCACAGCATTCCTCAATTCCCTACCATTTACCATGTACGTCCTATTTTGATTTGTCCCTGCCAAGATGTAGCACTTCACACTTAACAGCATTAAACTCCATCTGCCATCTATCAGCCCACTTTTCCAAATGGCCCAAATCTCTCTGTAGACTTTGAAAATCTACTTCATTATCCATAACACCACCTATCTTAGTATCATCTGCATACTTACTTATCCAATTTTCCACCCCATCATCCAGATCATTGATGTACATGACAAACAACAGTGGACCCAACACAGATCCCTGAGGCACCGCTGAGTTTCTCCAGTAATTTTGTCAACCTTCGATTTTCCAGCATCTGCAGTTCCTTCTTGAACATCAATAAGAAGAAAGAGAGGCACTGGTGAGCTTACTAATCGCAAAGAGACTGGCAGGTCAAGGAAGACCTCCACAGCTGATGACAGAAGAATTATCTCTATAATAAAGAAAAATCCCCAAACACCTATCCGACAGACCGTAAACACTCTTCAGGAGTCAGGT
Source organism: Okamejei kenojei (assembly GCA_035221665.1). Lineage (NCBI taxonomy): Eukaryota > Metazoa > Chordata > Chondrichthyes > Rajiformes > Rajidae > Okamejei > Okamejei kenojei. Next base: position 34,831,967 of record CM069138.1, read on the forward strand.
TCAAAGGTTATTTATTGGTCACATACACCAATTGGTATAGTGAAATGCTTCTTGCCAATGCAGCACATAAAAAAATAATACAGACATAACAATAATAAAGAGATTTAAACATAAAAAACATCCCCCCACAATGGTTCCCATTATGAGGGAAGGCACAATGTCCAGTCTCCATTCCCCTGTCCACCCATAGTCGGGCCTATTGAGGTCTCCGCAGTCGCCTTCACGGAGGCCCGATGTTCCAGGCCGTTCTCGCCGGGCGATGGTACTCCGGCGTCGGGTGAATCCTCTCAGTGGCTTGGGACACCTGGAACAGCCGCTTCCTTACTGGAGACCGCGGCTTCCGAAACCAACAAGACCGCGCTGAATGGAGCTCCACCACTGGTGATTTTGGCGAGAGATCCCAGGCTCCCGATGTTAAAGTCAGCGCCGCCTCCCGCAGCTGGCCGCTCCACAGACCCGCAGGTCCGCGATGTTTTTCTTGGTGGTCTCAGCTCACCAGAGTTCCAACACGGCGACCTGGGCAAGGCCACGCCCGCTCCACGATAGCGCTCCAGCGCTGCGCCACCGTCGAAGCTGAGGTTCTGGGCGGTCCCCTCAGTAAAACGTCGCTCCAGGCCCGCTGGTAGGCTGTGAGGGTGGGTCGAAAGTGCAGCCCGAAGAAAAGCTGCCTCTCCAACCACGTAGGGACCCTGAAATGTAGTTTCCCCCTCCCACCCCCCCCCCGCCCCCCATAACAAAGACTAGAACTCCAAAAACAAAACACTAAAACTCACTAAAAATAAAAAAAAGAGTGAAAAACAAACAGCAGCAGGCTGGGCAGCCATACCATTCAGGACGGCGCCCCTCGTGGATTTGTCAATGACCACTGTCCGTAGAAGACTTAATGAACATAAATACAGAGGCTACATTGGAAGATGCAAACCACTGGTTAGCTGCAAAAATAGGATGGCCAGGTTACAGTTTGCCAAGATGTACTTAAAAGAGCAACCACAGGTCTGGAAAAAGTTCTTGTGGACAGATGAGACAAAGATTAACATATCAGAGTGATGGCGAGAGTAAAGTATGGAGGAGAGAAGGAACTGCCCAAGATCCAAAGCATACCACCTCATCTGTGAAACACGGTGGTGGGGGTGTTATGGCCTGGGCATGTATGGCTGCTGAAGGTACTGGCTCACTTATCTTCATTGATGATACAACTGCTGATGGTGGTAGTATAATGAATTCTGAAGTATATAGACACATCCATTCTGCTCAAGTTCAAACAAATGCCTCAAAAAACTCATTGGCCGGCTGTTCATTCTACAGCAAGACAATGATCTCAAACATACCGCTAAAGCAACAAAGGAGTTTTTCAAAGTAAAAAAAATGGTAAATTCTTGAGTGGCGAAGTCAATCACCCGATTTGAACCCAATTGAGCATGCCTTTTATTTGCTGAAGAGAAAACTAAAGCGGACTTGCCCCCCAAACAAGCATACGCTAAAGATGGCTGAAATACAGGCCTGGCAGAGCATCGCCAGAGAAGACACTCGGCAACTGGTGATGTCCATGAATCGGAGACTTAAAGCAGTCATTGGAGGTAAAAGATATGTAACAAAATACTTTCATTTACATGACATTGCTGCGTCCCAAACATTATGGTGCCCTGAAATGGTTGGGGAGGGGTGGGGCTATGTATAAACATTGCTGTAAATTTCTATAATGGTTTTAACCAATATGTATAAAAATGGCCTTTATTAAAATCTGACAATGTGCACTTTAACCATAGGTGATTTTTTTTCTATTACAAATTGTGGAGTACTGAGGCAAATAAATAAGTGATTGGTCTTTGTCACAAACATTACAGAGGGCAGTTGAAACAAATGGAGAACCTGTCAGAGGGGAAAATAAGCCTATAATGTGGTTCTAAAACATCTTAAGTTCTCAGTTCATTAGTGCAATTGTAGAATGGGAGAGATTAACAATATCGATTTGAATTTTTGAGCCATCAGCTTATAGATTCGAACATTCATGGAAACGGGCCCTATGGCCAAACGTAAGTTAATGAAGTATTAACAGAAACATAGAAAAATAGGTCGAGGAGTGGGCCATTCGGCCCTTTAAGCCAGCACCGCCATTCAATATGATTATGGTCGATCATCCAAAATCAGTACCCCGTTCCTGCTTTTTCTCTGAATCCCTTGATTCCATTAACCCTAAGAGCTAAATCTAACTCTCTCTTGAAAACATCCTGTGAATTGGCCTCCACTGCCTTCTGTGGCAGAGAATTCCACAGATTCACAACTCTCTGGGTGAACACATTTTTCCTCATCTCAGTCCTAAACCTACCCCTTATTCTTAAACTTGACCCCTGCTTCTGGACTCCCCCAGCATGGGGAACATTTTTCCTGCATCTAGCCTGTCCAATCTCTTAAGAATGTTATGTTTCTCCCAAATTTGAGGAAGGACATTCTTGCTATTGAGGGAGTGCTGCATAGGTTCACAAGGTTAATTCCCGGGATGGCGGGACTGTCATATGCTGAGAGAATGGAGCGGCTGGGCTTGTATACTCTGGATGAGAGGGGATCTAATTGGAACATATAAGATTATTAGGAGTTTGGACACGCTAGAGGCAGGAAACATGTTCCTGATGTTGGGGGAGTGCAGAACCAGGGGCCACAGTTTAAGAATAAGGGGTGAGCCATTAAAATGGAGATGTGAAAACACTTTTTCACACAGTTATGAGTTGTGAGTCTGTGGAATTCTCTGCCTCAGAGGGCGGTGCATGCTGGTTTTCTGCAAACTTTAAAGAGAGAGCTAGATAGGGCTCTTGAAGACAGCAGAATCAGGGGATATCCATTTTGGGCTTGTATACTCTGGATGAGAGGGGATCTTATTGAAAAATATTAGATTATTAGGAGTTTGGACACGCTAGAGGCAGGAAACATGTTCCCGATGTTGGGGGAGTGTAGAACCACGGGCCACAGTTTAAGAATAAGGGGTAAGCCATTAGAATGGAGATGTGGAAACACCTTTTCATACAGTTGTGAGTTGTGAGCGTGTGAAATTCTCTGCCTCAGAGGGCGGTGGATGCTGGTTTTCTGCAAACTTTCAAGAGAGAGCTAGATAGGGCTCTTGAAGACAGCGGAATCAGGGGATATGGAAAGGCAGGAACAGAGTACTGACTGTGGATGATCAGCCATGAACGGCGGTGCTGGCTTGAAGGGCCGAATAGCCTACTCCTGCACCTATTGTCTAGTGTCTATTGGAGCATCTTGGTCAACATGGATGAGTTAGGCCAAAGGACCTGTTTCTGTGCGGTATGATTCTAATTCATCCATGCCGACAAGATGGCTATCGAAACTAATCCAATTTGCATATATTTGGCCCATATCCTTTCAAATCTCTTCTATCCGTGTACTTGTCCAAATGTTTTTTTTTACTATTTCAATTGTAAGTCAGTGGAATCTTGGAGAGTCCTGGCAACATGTTTGTAAATCAGTAGATTAATTACGAGTCCTTTAAAATATTTATCCATATTCTGAAGTCTAACACCTCTGGCAATAATTGAAAAAACTATATGCTTAAAAACATTAATATTGGGTGAATTTTACAGATGATTGTCAGTACGTCATGGGCATACTTGTCGTTTATTTCACAAGAAAATGGTAGTCTGCCATTTAGTAAATGCTATTACAAGGATTCCCATCTGAAACATGCAAAAATCCCAATGCATATGCACGTAAAGGGCCATTGAGGAAAGGTTTGCACTTGGTTCTGCATTGTGGGATGAAGATTAGATTGGATAAGGGGATGGAAAAAGGATAAAAGATTTAATCGGGGTGTAGGGTCACATAATTCTCAATGATTTGCAGTAGTAGTGTTTAAAATGCTGTATTTCGGCACAATGGCATTAGTGCAAAGATTTAAAATGTCTGCAGATCTTAACTAAAATTGAACGTCAAAATGGCTATGTTCAGTGTATTCCCATAAAAATATTATATCAAATTATATCACGATGGATTTGTTCATAGAATTCCCATAAAATCCATCTGTTTCATCAATGTCTAGGGAAGGAAATCTACTATTTTTAACCAGTCTCCAGTACTCAATGTGGTTGACTGTTCACTGCCTCTTTGTTTCGAGAGTTAATGATTAGCAATGAACGTCATCGATAAATGCAATAAATGCCCCCGTCTATGAAACTTTTAAAAAAAAAACAGATAGCATTTCATGTTCAGCATCTTTCATCAGAATTTTTGAAAATCAGAACATTTTTAGGTAGCTAAAAAAAGGGAACAACTCCGGTAAGTCAAGTTTCTTCGGAATTGAAAGGTTAACTTTCATAGAATTGTAATTGTATGTCCTTTCTGTCCATAAAATCATTCACGCTGTAAATGGGTACAAAATGGTTTCCATCATCTTTTTGGATTTGTTGTGCAAATACCCAGAATGTTTAATTTCCAGAAGTTGCCGAATTATACAATTTGACCTATTCACAGGAAGATGAACTGAGGAATACCAAAGGCCGTTATTATGTAAACTCCATGATGCATCGACTAAAGAACAGAATTTGGCAAACACTGCTCGTGCTCCTCCCCCAGTTGGACCAGGTAAGGTATTATCAGACGGTATTTTAGGTGCACAATGAGACTAAAAGTATTTAAGCATGAAGCAGTTTGAATCTTTTCCAATTTTAGTATCTGAATATGACCCTTTTTTATTTTTCCCATAGCTATTCCCATTTTGAAGACACACCACTTTTTAAATAATTGATTTCTTATCCTCTGGTGATTTTAATTGATACAGAAGATAGCATTGGTAATTGCTCATTAAAAGCACTAATAGAATTCTGATGCAAAGCAAATTATATTCAGTTGGGGTCAGAGGTTAATAAAGCCAATTTCCACAATGTTTTCTATTTTAGTCATGCCTAAACAAGTTTTCTTTCATATAGCAGTTTGACATTCTGTTGATCAAATTCCTGTGTGCTTGAGTTAATACAACATCAATATTATCTCGTAGGTATTTCTGATTGGCATTATTGAAACTGTCTTCAGATCTGGCTTGAGTGATAACCAGGCATCTGTAAAATACTTAATCGAATGGTTCATCATCTTGGTACTACAGAAATGTCCAGAATTTATTGATTCTTTCTGGAAATGCTTCAGTTATGTAAGTAACGCAGTATTGATTATATCTAATAATTCCCATTTATTTCCTCACATTACTCTCGTAATCTATTTACTAACATATGACAAACACTGAGGTGCATTCTGAAGGACATTAATTTTCCTCAAAATCTCACTGTTGCAGGAATTTATAGGTCATGCTTCTGAATTTACTTTCCTGGACTGTTTCATTTTGCTGTAAATGTTCCAATATTGGAAGTATTGAACTTGATTTAAAAAAAGTTCAGTCACATCCCAATGTAGCGAGAATGCATCCACCGCTACTGCTCCTGGATCTGGTTCCCATGAAACATATTTAGGCAACTGGTGATTTAGCCTGGAAAACAAACAGATCAATATCTGGCAACCCATAGCGGCTGAGAATCATTTTAAAAACTTCAGGATTTAACATCCATTCTATATTGTCATTGAACTTTAGTGACCTGTTGTCTGCCACCACATTGTATCTACCCGGTAGGTAGATAGCTGAGACCCAGATGTTCCTGGAGATACACCAGTGCCACATGAGGTTAGCCAGATTATCACATGATACTGACCTTATTCCTCCCATGTGATTGATATATGCCACAGCTGTGGTATTATCAATCTGGAGTTGAACATGTAAATTATTCATTGTGGAACAATAAGCTTTTAATCCATAGAATGCACCCAACAACTCTAAATAATTTATACCATGTCTGTGGACGATTAAATCCTCTTGCACACTCCATCTACCACCACAGCTATACTGGCTGTCCATAGCTCCCCATCCGCGAGCGCTCACATCTGTCTGTAAAACCACTGAAGGTTGCTGAACCGAAATGTTTTTGGTAGTTTGTACAATATTGATAATCCACCATTGTAATTCAGCTATGGCTTTGGTTGGTAACTGCATAGATCTATCAAAATGACCTGCATGTTCTTTTAGTGCTTGTTCTCTAGCTCATTGCAGACCTTGATTGTGCAGAGTTCCACACTCTACTGCAGGAAAAGCTGCTACCAATTTACCAATGACACTGGCTACTTCCCGGATGGAGGGATATTGTCTTTCAGTGAGACAAGTACAGACATACCTGATCTCCATAGCCCTGGCTGTAGGCAATGTTACTGACATATCAACTGAATCAATGACAAAACCCAAATAATCAATTTTTTGGGACGGCTGTAACTTGGATTTTGTTGGATGGACCAGAAACCCTAACCTTTCAAACAGGTTTTTGGTTGCTGAAACTGATTCCTCCGCTGTCTCCTGAGTGTTGCTTATGATTAAAATATCATCCAGATAAGCCATTACAATGTGATTCTGGGCCCTAAGTAGCGCCAGCACTGGTTTCAACAATTTTGTGAACAGCCTAGGAGCTGAGGTTAACCCATTGGACAATGCTTTAAATTGCCACAGCTGTCCCATCCAACTAAATTTAAAGTATCTGCGATACTGATGATGAATTGGTACTGAATAATATGCATCTTTTAGTTCTATAGTTGCCATATAACACCCTTGTGATAACAACTGTTTAGCAGTATTGAAGGTGTCCATTTTAAAATGCCTATACTGAACATAGGAATTTAACTAGGTTAGATCCAGAATGACTCTATATTCCCCATCTTTTTTCTGTCTGGGGAGTATATTGGACCCAAATTGTTGAGGATGGTTAGTCGTCGTCTCAATTACCCCTTTTTGGAACAAATTCTTAATTTCTTCTTTTACCTGCCGAGTTTCTGGTTCAGAAAAACACAATACTCTATTAGGTATATTCTGTGCAGGTGGATCAATTCCTGATATAGACTCTATTCTAGAGCCTGATACAGTGTCTAGTATAAACCGATCAGATGTTATGCAGCACCATTCATCATAAAACAATTGCGATCTACCCCCAACCGGAGGTTGTTCCCCAGGAGTCTTATCCTTGACGGAGTGAATCTCCTGTACCTCTACAGCTGGCCTCGAAGTCCTCTTTCTTCTGATATTAGGGTTGTTGCTGGGATACACTGGTGGGTAATATCGCCTCCCCACTGGCCCCACTCTGCTTGGCCCTGCCCCTGGATCTGACCCCTTCACATTGAACCCGACTTGCGAGATGACGTTCTGGGATCAGGGATGTATGCTTTCATGAGCTCAATTGTTTTGGCCTCATCGTCGAGGTCCCTGATTTGCTTGATGAGGTCTACTCCGAATAAATAGTCTGGTGCTTGAACGTTTGTAGACCTACATAGAGCTGCAAACTTCGGGTTCAAAGTTGGTTTAATGGCTATCTTCCTGACGCAATTGACCTCGAAGTAGGCGTTGCTGAATAGGGCCGGGATATCTTGTTGAGTTGCAGACATCGGTGCCCCCTGGACCATTTTCCCGAATGCAGTGATGACTGCTGCCACCAACTTGAGGACACGCTGAAATCTCACTTCTTGTCCCCGCATCGTTGCACTCATTTGTGCCCATATTGCCGAGTTTACGGTGGGCACTTTGAGTGAAGCACAGTTTACAGGTGTTTTGTAACGTGTGGCAGTCTCCTCCATGATCGTATCCTGGAGCTGGTGAGAAGCCATGTAATTTACATTGGCAGCTAGGTTGACCACCATAGCCTCACCATTCCCTTCCGGAATTGCGACGTTTGGCGCTACATCCGGGACACTTGGAGCATGGCTCGTGTGCTCTGGTGTGTGCACAAATGCAGTGACACCAGCTTCAGGGTCAGACTCCTCCTGCCCTGGCTCTCCCGAGTCATGCTCAAGGGAGATCTCATCCAGCCCTAAACAAGGCACTGGAGAGGGTGATTCCCATTGGTGTTGGTAGGCAGCAAACTCCTCTCCATATGGGCCTCTTTGAGAGGCTGCCTGGGGAATCCTTGGGGCACTGGACCCCGATTGAAATATGTTGTGGTTGATTAATGTGTGGAGCATCCGCTCCATTTGGTCGAGTCTTCCCCATATTTTCTTGTTATCAGGAGGGGAGTCCTTTTCTTCATCAGACCCATCGGATAAAACAGGTCTGACAGACTTTCTTTTAGCTTTCCTACTCGTTGTAGTGGCCTCAGTGCCCTGAGACACTGGAACAGCTGGAGGCTGTTCAACTACTGGTAAAACAGCAGCCGGTATCGGAGCCGGCATTACCACACTAGATATCTTGCGACCCGATCTCCGAGGTGGAACCGCGGGCCCGCGCGCTCCACTCCTGCTCCGAACATTTTTCCTACCGGTACTCTCCATAGCCACCAACTCCCGCTGACTCCCGAGCCAGACTTACGGAGCTTAGATAGTCGCAGGAAAAAAGTTTTAAACCACTTACCTGCGAATTTACTACTTACCGCTGCGCTCTCCAGCCCGTCGGTGCACCATGCGTCGGACGTAATGACGCGCATGTGCCTGGCGGGGCTTCTTCACGTAGTCACTCACGTGACTCCGAAGTAAAATTAAGTGGAATTAGTTATTACTGATGATGCAAAGAGGTTTTAAGATGATATAGATATGCTGAGTAAGTGGGCAACAATATGAAAGATTAAGTTACTTGCTGACGACGTGATCTGTAACATTGTTCACGCTGACAGCTTCATCAGTCACATCTAAACTAACCAGGAGGTAAGCTGCCATCCCTGAGAATTGTGCCCATTGCCTCTCCTGGAAGCAATGGGCAGAATTATCAGAGATACGCTGACGTAAAATTTTGGTTAATGCAAATCCATACATCAGCAATTCTTTCTGATTTATTTGAGGCTGAATGCTTTCCAGCGCCAAGCAGATGTTGTTGCAAGTAGGATGATGAATACTTTCCAATTTCATCATATGCAATGGCCATCTTAACTGGCAGCATGGTCAATATTGATGGTGTGGAAGGAGGAGGAGATGCCTGAGTTTGAACTGTGAATTTGACGTTGGTTCTTGTGCTGTAGAAGTTTACAATGAAAAGTTCAGGCAAGTTGAATGTGGGATTTGAATATAAAGGCTGAGTATTTTAAAACTATGAAGTTAGGAGACAATTGTGTGTTATAACAGATGGGATATGAAAGACCAATGTGGCCCAGGAATGGAAAACTAGCAGAATTTAGAATAAAATTTATAGGATGGAGGGCATTAGGGGAAATTTATGTAATTGAGTTTGGATTAGTACTGGTATTCATATTGATAGCAAGTGTATTGGTTTATTATTGTCACTCGTGATGAGGTATAGTGAAAAACTTTGTTTTGCATGCTATCCAGGCAAATCGTACATACATAATCATACCATACATGTACAACAGGTAGTGCAGAGGAGTGAGTGAACAATATGCAGTATATAATGTTGTAGTATTAGAGAAATTGCAGATTAAAAAGTGCAAGGGACGCAAGGAGGTAGATAGGAAGATAAGAAATTCATCATTAATAATTGAGGGATCAATTCAATAGTCTGAAAATGAAGGAAAAGTTGTTCTTGAATTGTATCCATGCTTTCAAGCTTTTGTGTCTTCTGGCCGATGGGAGAGGGGCGAGCAGAAGGAATGCCGGGATATGAATAGTCCTTAATTATGTTGGCTGGCTTCCTGTGGCAACGTTGGAGTCGATGGGAGGGTGGCTGGTTTGCGTGATGGACTGGGCTGCATTTACATCTCTGCAATTTCTTGTGGTCTTGGGCAGAGCAGTTGGCATACCAAGCTGTTGTGAATCTTGAAAACATGTTTTTTATCGTGCATCTGTAGAAATTGGTGAGAGACATTGGAGACATGCTGAATGTCCTGTGTCTTCTGAGAAACTAAAAGCATTGGTGTGATTTATTGTGCATAGTGTCCACGTAGTTGGACTAGGACAAATTGTTGGTACACAAAAAGCTGGAGAAACTCAGCGGGTGCAGCAGCATCTAAGGAGCGAAGGAGATAGGCGACGTTTCGGGTCGAGACCCTTCTTCAGACTGGTCAGGGATCAGGGAAACGAGAGATATAGACGGTGATGTGGAGAGATAAGGAACAATGAGTGAAAGATATGCAAAGAAGTATCGGTGATAAAGGGAACAAGCCATTGTAAGCTGTTTGTGGTGTGAAAATGAGAAGCTGGTGCGACTGGGGTGGGGGAGGGAGATGGAGATGGAGGGAAGCCAGGGCCCGAGGGCTGAGGGAGAGGTGGGAGGGGAGGAGACAGCAAGGGTTAACAGAATTGAGAAAATTCAATATTCAAGCCCAAAGGATGCAGACTCCCCAAGCGGAATATGAGGTGCTGTTCCTCCAGCTTGCGGTGTTGCTCACTCTGGCCGTGGAGGAGGCCCAGGACCGAGAGGTCGGATGTGGAATGGGAGGGGGAGTTGAAGTGCTGAGCCACCGGGAGGTCGGGTTGGTTATTGCGGACCGAGCGGAGGTGTTCGGCGAAGCGATCGCCAAGCCTCCGCTTGGTTTCACCGATATAGATCATCTGGCATCTGGAGCAGCGGATGCAGTAGATGAGGTTGGAGGAGGTGCAGGTGAACCTCTGTCGGACCTGGAAGGACTGCTTGGGTCCCTGAAAGGAGTGGAGGGGGGAGGTGAAGGGACAAGTGTTGCATTTCTTGCGGTTGCAAGGGAAAGTGGTAGAGTGGGAGGGGAAGGGGTAGAGTGGGAGGGGAGGGAAGAATGGACAAGGGAGTTGCGGAGGGAGCGGTCTTTGCAGAAGGCAGACAGGGGGGAGATGGGAAGATGTGGCGGGTGGAGGGTCACGTTGGAGGTGGCGAAACTGGCGGAGGACTATATGTTGTATTTGCCGGCTGGTGGGGTGAAAGGTGAGGACCATGGGGACTCTGCCCTGTTTTGCGAGTGGGGGAATGGGGAGCGAGGGCAGTGTTGCGGGGTATGGAGGAGACCCTGGTGCGAGCCTCATCAATAGTGGGGGAGGGGAATCCCCGTTCTCTGAAGAATGAGGCCATTTGTGATGACCTGGTGTGGAACACCTCATCCTGGGAGCAGATGCGGCGTAGACGGAGGAATTGGGAATAGGGGATGGAGTCCTTACAGGGAGCAGGGTGGGAGGAAGAGTAGTCCAGGTAGCTGTGGGAGTCAGTAGGTTTGTAGTGGATGTCGGTCAGGAGCGTATCACCTGCAATGGAGATGGTGAGGTCAAGGAATGGTAGGGAAGTGTCGGAAATGGTCCAAGTGTATTTGAGTGCCGGATGGAAGTTGGTGGTGAAATGAATGAAGTCAGTCAGTTGTGTGTGTGTGGTGCAGGAGGTGACACCAAAGCAGTCGTCGATGTAACGGAGGTAGAGGTCGGGGATGGGGCCCTGGTACGTCGAGAAACAAGGATTGTTCGACGTACCCAACAAAGAGGCAAGCGTAGCTGGGGCCCATGCGTGTGCCCATCCAGCTACGCCTTGTGTTTGGAGGAAATGGGAGGAATCAAAAGAGAAGTTATTGAGGGTGAGGACCAACTCTGCTAGGCGGAGGAGGGTGTCAGTGGACGGGTATGGGTTGCTCCTCTGGTCGAGGAAGAACCGGAGGGCTTTGAGACGTCCTGGTGGGGGATGGAGGTGTAGATGACTGGACGTCCATGGTAAAGATGAGAGGATGGGGGCCTTGGAGGAATGGAATGCACGGAGCCGACGGAGAGTGTCTGAGGTGTCTTGAACATAGGTGGGGAGGGATTTAACAAAGGGGGATAGGATGGCGTCAAGGTATGTGGAAATGTGTTCGGTGGGGCACGAACAGGCAGAGACAATGGGTCTGCCAGGGCAGTCGGGTTTGTGGATTTTGGGGAGAAGGTAAAATCGGGCCGTGCGGGGCTGGGAAACGATGAGGTCGGAGGCTCGGGAGGGTAGGGAGCCCGAGCTGATGAAGTCGGTTATGGTGCTCGAGATGGTGGCCTGGTGTTCGTCAGTGGGGTCATGGTCCAGGGGTAGGAGGAGGTGTCCGAGAGTTGGCGCGCGGCCTCCGCTTTGTAGAGATCGACGCGCCAGACTACCACGGCACCTCCCTTGTCGGCGGGTTTGATAACCCAGTCTGGGTTGTTACGGAGTGAGTCGATGGCAGTACGTTCGGGGCTGGATAGATTGGAGTGAGACAGGGGGGTGGAGAAGTCGAGGCGGTTGATGTCCCGACGGCAGTTCTGGATAAATAGTTCTAGAGCCGGAAGGCTACGAGGGGGGGTCCAGGTGGAGGGGGTACGTGGGAGACAGGAAAAGGGATCATCAGTGGGGGGCGAGGGCTTCTTCCCGTGGAAGGACGCTGTGAGGCGGAGGCGACGGTAGAAGAGCTCCAAGTCGTGGTGGGCGCGGAACTCATTGAGGTGGGGACGGAGGGGGACAAAGGTAAGACCTCTGCTGAGGACAGACCGTTCGATGTCGGAGAGGGGGAGGTCCGGGGGGATGGTGAACACGCGGCAAGGATGGGGGTTGTGGCCGGAGGAAGGCAGGTGAGTGGACTGAGGACGAAGCGTTGTGTGGTGGGGGGGTGGAGGGTGTCAGGGGGTGGGGGGGTATGGGGGGGCTGTGGTGTGGGTGGGGAAGAGCAGGGGTTTACATGGTAGGGGGGGGATGGGGAAGACCTAGTGGAATAGCCACTAAGGTTACTGGGGCTGGGGAGACGGGCACTAGGACCCAGTGTGGTGGGAGGAGTAAGCAACATGGAGGCTTCAGGCCCACTGTAGAGTCCAGTCTGCAGGTGAGGCGACGGCTGCGGGCTGCTGAAGGGCGGTGGAGTGTCGTGGGTCGGCGGACCCGAAGGTAGGAGTCCGCGGGCAGTGGAGTCGGGGTCGGCGGGCGATGCGTTGGAGGTCCCGGTGGGCGGGTGGTCGGTCCGACCGGTGAGGCGGCGAGATGAGTGGTATAAACATCACCAACAAATTGTTGGTGATGTTTATACCATGAAACATGAAGCTCTTGACCATCTCCACTCCAGCTTCTCCACTCATTGATGCTGACTCCATCATGTGCTCCACCCTGCATCCTAACTAACTCCATCATCGTGCTGACTGAGGAAGAAGTTGTTGTCTTGATAGCATGTTACTAAGCTCTGTATTCTGCCTCATCATTGTTCGAGATCCAGGTGGTGTCATCTACAGACTGTGGCTGAGAGCGCAGCCGTGTGGCCGTGACAAAGGCACAGGTATGTGTCTTTGTGGCACTTGCAGAATATAGGGCGTCAGGAGAAGTAAAGAATTTCGATGTTGGATCCTGTGGATTGGAAAACATGCTACTGTGGTCTATAATTTCCTTCCTAGACACTGGCTCATCATTGTTTGAGATCCGTCTCACTAATATGAGTCATCTGGGTTTGACTACCCCACGGAGTTAGTGAACACTCACTTTTGGTCTAGAATACTTGCCAGGGGGCTAATGGTGTAGGAAGTAACTGCAGATGTTGGTTTAAACCGAAGACACAAAATGCTGGAGTAACTCAGCGGGAGAGGCAGCATCTCTGGATAGAAGGAATGGGTGACGCTTCAGGTCGAGACCCTTCTTCAGACGGACTAATAGAATTGGCGTAGATGGCAGAGGACAGTGAAAGAGCATCCTCTCAAATCAAAAGTGTTTTTTTAAAGAGAATCCATTTGGTGCGGTACTGTTGGTAATTCATTATCTGACTGCAGCCTTAATTTATGCCTCCACACCATAATTTGTCTAAGATATGCACCTGTCCTCATTATAGTAGATCATTAGTGTGGATGTTGCGTTATAACAAATTAATTGCTGCAATATCATCTGACCTAAAAGCAAAATTACAGAATAAAATGATTAATGCTAAAATGATTTCACAAAAGGAAGGACAGTTTCATTATTTTTTTCTAATTAGTGTAGACTCATTATGTAGGGAATTGTTTTGTAAGTGGAGTTTAAAAGGAATCTCCAGTTATAATTATGGTTCAAAGTAAAAATCCTTTTATAGTTAATTGAAACCCAGTGCCGTATTCCTAATTTGCGTGACTATTTCAGCAAAGTAACTGAATTGATACTACTTCCTGTTCAAATTAACAGCTGTTAAATGCAGCACATTATGATTTCTAAAGATGAGAATTTGCCTCATTGGAATTTGAAAGCACAGCTAGTTGTGGCTGCTAAATCACAGCAAAATCATGGCAGATGATCTTGCATTTCAAAACTTGAGCTGTCTATTTTTATTGTTCTGAAGCCCTTTTTACGTGAAGTATTGAGTAAACAAAATTTGTATTAGTCCACAAAATGATGAAGCAAAATGTATCTATTGCTCAGCATGTTAGGCAGCATCTGTGTAAAGAGAAGAAGGATCAGGCTATTTTAGACTGGGTTTTGAGTAATGAGGAAGGGGTAGTTAGCCGTCTTGTTGTGCGTGCCCCCTTGGGCAAGAGTGACCATAATATGGTTGAGTTCTTCATTAGGATGGAGAGTGACATTGTTAATTCAGAAACAATGGTTCTGAACTTAAAGAAAGGTAACTTTGAGGGTATGAGACGTGAATTGGCCAAGATTGACTGGCAATTAATTCTAAAAGGGTTGACGGTGGATATACAATGGAAGACATTTAAAGACTGCATGGATGAACTACAAAAATTGGTCATCCTAGTTTGGCAAAAGAATAAATCGGGGAAGGTAGTGCATCCGTGGATAACAAGGGAAATCAGGGATAGTATCAAAGCAAAGGATGATGCGTACAAAGTAGCCAGATATTCAAACGACTAATATTAAAGATGTTTGGAGAACAGAAAACCCTACTGGTCGAGAATACTCTTTTTACTCACCAGTACATAAAACTTATTCAAGAATAGATTATTTTCTGGTAGATGCAAAGCTTATCTCACTTACTTACGAACCCAAATATCATAATATTATAATCTCAGATCATGCACCATTAACATTTAAAATTAAAATAAATGGTAAAACAGAAAAATGTGGACAATGGAAACTTAATCCACAAATTTAAAAAAATAAAACCACTCAGGAATATATTATAACTCAAATTAAGATTTTTTTTGAAATAAATGATCAACCAGAAATATCTCGCTCTTTATTATGGGAAACATTTAAAGCATATCTTCGAGGAATTATGATTTCTTCACAAGCATTCCATAATAAAAAGATTCGGAAGGAACAACAGGACTTGGAAAGGGAGATTAAACAATTAGATATACAGAATGCAACAAAACCAGATATAATAATACATAATAAAATTGTAGCATTGAAATATAAATTAAATAAAATATATACTGATCAAGTTTAAAATTTTATCAACATACTAAACAATTACAGTTTGAATTTGGAGACAAACCCCAAAAATTATTAGCTCGACAATTAAGGAAAATTGAAGCTGAAAAAATTATACATAGGATTAAATCACAAAATGGTGATTTATTAATACAACCTAAAGATATTAATGAAAGATTTATGCAATATTATAAAAATCTATATACTGCTAAAGCGACAGTAAATAAAACAGAAATAGATGCTTTTTTAAAAATATGTAACTTAAAAGGATTGGATTTACAAAATAAAGAATTATTAAATGCTGATATTTCAATAAAGAAATCCAAGAATCTATTAGATCATTAAAAAAATGGTAAAACACCGGGACCGGATGGTATAGGTTCGGAATTTTATAAAATTTTTCATGATCATATGGTCCCATATTTGAAATCATTATATGAACAGATATATACACAACAGAAATTACCAGATACGCTGAACGAGTCTATTATAACACTTATACCCAAAATAAATAAAGACTTGGATGAACCAGGATCATATAGAGCAATAGCTCTATTAAATACGGATCAAAAGATTCTAACAAAAATATTAGCACAAAGATTAAGTACAGTTGTCAATGAATTAATTCATCCCGATCAAACAGGATTTATACCTAAAAGATATTCCTCATATAATCTAAGACGGTTATTTAATATTATATATTCGAAAAGAAGTGATAAAAAAAGATTTAGTAGTTATCTCGCTGGATGCAGAAAAAGCTTTTGACCAAGTGGAATGGCCTTATTTATTTTCGGTGATGGAAGCTTTCAAGCTCGGTGAGAAGTTTACTACTTGGATTAAATTGTTATATGCAAAACCCAACAGCTAGAATAACAACAAACCGTATGTTATCTACTAAATTTAGTTTATCTCGAGGTTGTAGACAAGGCTGTCCTCTATCACCTTTATTGTTCGCGCTAGCAATAGAACCTCTCGCCCAAAGGGTGAGATTACATCCGGAAATACATGGATATGATACTAAAGATACTAAGAATAAAATCTCGTTATATGTCGGACGATGTATTACTTTATATCACTGAACCGGAAATAAGTATCCGAAATTTGTTAAAACTAATGACGGAATTTGGATTAATCTCAGGATACAGTATCAATTGGAATAAAAGTGAACTTATGCCAATAACGATGAATAATTTACAGATATTACAACAATTTCCTTTCAAGATAACAAATGAAAATATTAAATATCTTGGCATTTTCGTTACAAAAAGATTTGATTCTTTATTTAAATCTAACTTCCCGTTATTACTGAACAAATTAAATAAGAATATTTTTATACTGGAAAAGTTTACCTATTTCAATGTTAGGTAAAATCAACGCGATAAAAATGATTTTTCTCCCACAATTATTATATTTATTTCAATTAATCCCGATATATCTCCCTAAAAATGTTTTCAAAAAATTAGACTCCCTAGTTACTAACTTTATTTGGGATTATAAGAACCACAGAATAAATAAAAAACACTTATGTAAAGCTAAAATAAATGGGGGATTAGCATGACCAAATTTTATGTTTTATTACTGGGCAGTTAATATCAAAAATATGAATTTTTGGCTAGAAGAAATAGATAACAAACCAAACTGGTTAAAAATGGAAAAAGAAGATTGTTCTCCATTTGAAATTAGTTCTATAATATTTGCTAACACTAACGTAGCTAAGAAAATTTATAGTGAAAACCCGATAATAGAAAACGGAATTCGCATTTGGAAACAAATAAAGAAAACATATAAAATTAAAATCTAATACCGTTAGGTCTTAACATTGCCAACAATTTTACGTTTAAACCTTCAACGATGGATAAGGCTTTTTTACAATGGAAAAATAAAGGAATTTTAAACATAGGGGATCTTTATAAGGAAAGCTCTTTTCTTTCATTTCAAGAGTTACAACAAACTTATGGACTACATAACAATGAATATTTTAGATATTTACAAATCAGAAACTATATCTCTGGAAATACACAAGAACTTCGAAATAGAAAGACTGAAATTTTAGATGAATGCTTGAATAAACATCCAAATACAGAAAAAATGATATCATATATTTATAATATTTTATTGGAAAGTGATATCCCATCAACGGAAACACATAGACAGATTTGGGAAAATGAATTAGGTCAAATAATAAGCTCAGAAATATGGGACGAAAGCTTACAACACATACATCATTGTTCGTTAAATGCTAAACATGCTCTTATACAGTTTAAAATTCTACATAGACTACATTACTCCAAATCTAAATTACATAATATATTTCCAAAATTATCGCCTATATGTGATAAATGTCAAATTTCAGAAGCAAATTTGTCACATTCATTCACTAATTGTATAAAGATTGTAGAATATTGGAACGAAATATTTAAGATAATTTCGAATGTTATTAATATTACTATGATTTCTGATCCAAAGTTAATAATACTTGGAATACTTGAAACGGACCAACTAATTACAATGAACCAAAGAAATTTTTATCGACTATTGTCTAATAATTGGGAAAAAATTAATACTAAAATTTTGGAAAGGCCCTGCATCCCCAACAATTAAAATGTGGAATACAGAAATGTCGGAGACACTTCACTTGGAGAGATTGAGGCTTGTCCTTATGGATAGGTTAGATCTCTTCAGAGGGATTTGGTCTCCATATATTAAATATTTACAGGGTCATAACGGTTCGGCGCGAAGACTTGACTGAGGCCTGAAATATCTGAATGGATGAAGAAATATATATAATAAATCATGAATATATCTCCAAGGACGGATTAATGAGTAATATTCCAATCTCCATCAAACTTTCAACACTCTCTTTTCTATTTTCTATTTTTATTTTTTCTATCCCTAATTAGAAAAAAAAGTATAGAAACACATTATATTAAATTCTTAATATTAATGCGAATATAGATATCATTACTTGTATGAAAATATTATTGATGTCCTTGTATATTTAATTACATAAAATTGTGTAGTTTCAACTATATAATAATTTAGAAATATAAAGTCAATAATAATACAAACACTCTTATTATTATGAAAATATAATGAATATTATAGAAGTTCGGTTAATATTGTGTATTATACAATTATAACATGGGGGACTTGTATTTTGAAATCAGAGGAAATATGGATATTATGAGTAGTATGAGTATATTGCTAATATTAGGAATGTACTATACACACTCCCAATTATACAAAATAATTAACCTTGATATGTATAATTGATAATATTACAAATAATATAAACAGTATCAATTTATTATTAATATTATATATTTTTTATCGTTGTATAAGAGTGTACTTTGTAATTACTTTGTTTCTATAATAAAAAAAAATTAAAAAAAAAAACAAAAAAAAAACAAAGTAGCCAGAAAAAGCAGCATACCAGAGGACTGGGAGAAATTCAGAGACCAGCAGAGGAGGACAAAGGGCTTAATTAGGAAAGGAAAAATAGATTATGAAAGAAAACTGGCAGGGAACATAAAAACTGACTGCAAAAGTTTTTATAGATATGTGAAGAGAAAGAGGTTAGTTAAAACAAATGTAGGTCCCTTGCAGTCAGAAACAGGTGAGTTGATCATGGGGAACAAGGATATGGCGGACCGTCTTCACTAAGGAAGACATAAATAATCTGCCGGAAATAGCAGGGGACCGTGGGTCAAAGGAGGAATTGAGTGAAATCCAGGTCAGTCGGGAAGTGGTGTTGGGTAAATTGAATAGATTAAACGCCGATAAATCCCCAGGGCCAGATAGGCTTAAGGAAGTAGCTCAGGAAATAGTGGATGCATTAGTGATAATCTTTCAAAACTCTTTAGATTCTGGAGTAGTTCCTGAGGATTGGCGGGTAGCAAATGTAACCCCTCTTTTTAAGAAGGGAGGGAGAGAGAAAACGGGGAATTACAGACCAGTTAGTCTAACATCGGTAGTGGGGAAACTGCTAGAGTCAGTTAGAAATTAGGTGCAGGAGTAGGCCATTCAGCCCTTCGAGCCTGCACCGCCATTCAATATGATCATGGCTGATCATCCAACTCAGTATCCCGTACCTGCCTTCTCTCCATACCCTCTGATCCCCTTAGCCACAAGGGCCACATCCAACTCACTCTTAAATATAGCCAATGAACTGGCCTCAACTACCCTCTGTGGCAGAGAGTTCCAGAGACTCACCACTCTCTGTGTGAAAAAAGTCTTTCTCATCTCGGTCTTAAAGGATTTCCCCCTTATCCTTAAGCTGTGACCCCTTGTCCTGGACTTCCCCAACATCGGGAACAATCTTCCTGCATCTAGCCTGTCCAACCCCTTAAGAATTTTGTAAGTTATTAAAGATGGGATAGCAGCACATTTGGAAAGTGGTGAAATCATTGGACAAAGTCAGCATGGGTTTACGAAAGGTAAATCATGTCTGACGAATCTTGTGGAATTTTTCGAGGATGTAACTAGTAGCGTGGATAAGGGAGAACCAGTGGATGTGGTATATCTGGACTTCCAGAAGGCTTTCGACAAGGTCCCACATAAGAGATTAGTATACAAACTTAAAGCATACGGTATTAGGGGTTCAGTATTGATGTGGATAGAGAACTGGCTGGCAAACATGAAGCAAAGAGTAGGAGTAAACGGGTCCTTTTCACAATGGCAGGCAGTGACTAGTGGGGTACCGCAGGGCTCAGTGCTGGGACCCCAGCTATTTACAATATATATTAATGATCTGGATGAGGGAATTGAAGGCAATATCTCCAAGTTTGCGGATGACACTAAGCTGGGGGGCAGTGAGGAGGATGCTAGGAGACTGCAAGGTGACTTGGATAGGCTGGGTGAGTGGGCAAATGTTTGGCAGATGCAGTATAATGTGGATAAATGTGAGGTTATCCACTTTGGTGGCAAAAACAGGAAAGCAGACTATTATTTAAATGGTGGCCGATTAGGAACAGGGGAGATGCAGCGAGACCTGGGTGTCATGGTACACCAGTCATTGAAAGTAGGCATTGCAGGTGCAGCAGGCAGTGAAAAAAAGCGAAGGGTATGTTAGCTTTCATAGCAAAGGATTTGAGTACAGGAGCAGGGAGGTTCTACTTCAGTTGTACAGGGTCTTGGGGAGACCACACCTGGAGTATTGTGTACAGTTTTGGTCTCCCAAATCTGAGGAAGGACATTATTGCCATAGAGGGAGTGCAGAGAAGGTTCACCAGACTGATTCCTGGGATGTCAGGAACTGTCTTATGAAGAAGACTGGATAGACTCGGTTTTATACTCTCTGGAATTTAGGAGATTGAGAGGGGATCTTATAGAAAACTTACAAAATTCTTAAGGGGTTGGACAGGCTAGATGCAGGAAGATTGTTCCCGATGTTGGGGAAGTCCAGGACAAGGGGTCACAAGCTTAATGGATAAGGGGGAAATCCTGTTAAGACCGAGATGAGAAAGACTTTCTTCACACAGAGAGTGGTGAGTCTCTGGAACTCTCTGCCACAGAGGGTAGTTGAGGCCAGTTCATTGGCTATATTTAAGAGTGAGTTGGATGTGGCCCTTGTGGCTAAGGGGATCAGAGGGTATGGAGAGAAGGCAGGTACGGGATACTGAGTTGGATGATCAGCCATGATCATATTGAATGGCGGTGCAGGCTCGAAGGGCTGAATGGCCTACTCCTGCACCTAATTTCTATGTTTCTATCAACAGCGTAAACATTATTGTAATGTAGATGTAAATAGTATTAATACTTCTGACGAAGGGTCGATAACTTGAAGTATTTAATTCTGTTTCCGTTTCCATTTAATTCTGCTTTACCTACCGAGGCCGTTTTTTGCAGTTTAAATTTTTTTAAATTGTTCCGTTTTTTTAGTTTAGATTAGAGATACAGCGCGGAAACAGGCCCTTTGGTCCACCGGGATCTGCGTCGACCAGCGATCCTTGCACATTAACACTATCCTACACCCACTGGGGACAACATTTACATTTACCAAGTCAATTAACCTACAAACCTCGGAGAAAACCCACGCAGATCACGGAGAGAACATACAAACTCCGTACAGAACACAGCACCCGTAGACAGGATCGAACCCGGATTTCCGGCGCTGCATTTGCTGTAAAGCAGCACAACTCTACCGCTGAGCCATGCAAGAGAATTACTGCAATGGCTGAGTCATATTCCCAAGAAATGGCCTTGCATTGATTCTGCAGATTAGCTGATCACAGTGGAAGTGCATTAAAGGGCTGAGCTCAGCACTTGGGATTACAATAGGGTCTGGATTTTTTGCAGACAGAAAGTCAATTCCTGAAATAACAGTAAGAGATGGGCCAGGCAAAACCTACAAGTGAGGGGGTTGATTGGCAGATGGGTTGGAGAGGGTGACTAAGGCTAGAGGTGAAAAAGGAACAAAATTTGTCCAATAATTTGTAAGAGGAATGAAATGTAAAGCAGGAGGGAGAGATATGGGTAGAAGGAGAGGGGAAAGAGGGGGAATAAAAGGGAAATGAGGAACATATAGACAGGGGTGGGAGATGAGCATAAGCAGGAGGAGAAAGGAGAAGGTTCCAGGTGATGAGGTGGGGAAGGATGGGGAGAGGGAGGGGAGAATGTTGGAGAGTTCTGCTTGAAATTGGAAAATACCATGCTCATACCATTAGATTGTGGTCTTACACTAATGAAATATAAGGTGCCGTTTCTCCAGTTTGCATGTGGCCTCGCTTTGGCAGTGGAGAAGCCCAAGGACAGAAAATTGGCATGATGATGGAAATACAAACGTAGGTAAAAATGGTTAGCAGTTGGGACAAAGCGCAAGTTTTTGTGGAAACAGAGACCATCGAACAGCAGTGCAGCGTAAGCAGAGGCCCTTCGGCCCTTAATGTCTGTGCCAAACATGATGCCAAGAACAACTCTTATCCCTCTGCACATAATCCATATACCCCCATTCCCTGCATATCCATATGCCTACCCAGAAATCTCTTAAATGGCACCATCCCATCTGCCTCAACCACCAACCCGAGCACCGCATTCTAGACACTCACCACCTTTTTAAAAAAAAAACTTGCCCTGCACCACGACTTTACATTTTGCTCATCTCACCCTAAAACTATGCCCCCTATTATTAGATTTATCCATCCTGAGAATAAGATTCTGACTGTATACCCTATCTATGTCTCACATAGTTTTATGTACTTCTATCAGGTGTCAAATGAAAAGTTTTTAAGGGTGAGAAAAAGTTCCTCAGTGGAGGGTGCGAGTTGAAGGGAAACTGATTGGGGTCTTGTTCAAGGAATACAGGAGGTCCCAGAGCAATTTCCTGATGGGGGATGAGAGGTACAAAGTGACTATATGTCCATGGTAAAGGACAAGGAATTGAATTGATGATTAACTTTGGAAAGGAGATCATGTGATAGTATCAGAATTAGGCATTCGCCATCAAGTCTACCTCTGCCATTCAATCCATTGGCGATCGAATCGCTCCCATCCTAACCCAATTCTCCTGCCATTCTTCTTCCATAACCTCTGACATGACCCATTCTGAATCAAGAATCTAATCTAGCCGCTGCCTTAAATATATCCACTGCCTTTGCCTTCTATGGCAAAAAGTTCCACAGATTCACCACCCTCTGATTAAAGAAATTCCTCCTCGCTCCTTCTTAAAAGAGGCGTCCTTTAAAATCTGAATGATATTACCCCTAGTCCTAGACGTCTCCCCTACTAGTGGAAACATCCCTCTCCACATCTACTCTATCCAAGCCTTTCATTATTCTGTACGTTTCATTTTTCTAAACTCAAAGGGGGGGGGTCAAGATATAATCAAGGTATTTAGAGATGAGTTTGTTGGGAGGGAGTGGTCCGGAGACAATGGGGTTTTTCAGGGCAATCTTGTTTGGGTGGTTTATTAGGGGAGGAAGATAGTAAAGTGCAGAGTGAGTTTAAGAAACTGTAAGATTGGAGGCTGAGATGGGGGAGATCGTTGGAGAAGACAAGATCCGTTGATAGTTTGGAGGAAGAAGTGGCCATGTGTTTGACCAGTAGGGAATGGTCCTAGGGTGTTGCCGTAGAGGTTTACAGATAAGCCCTTTGCGTACAGAACAATGAGCTTGGGGAGGGGGGGGGGGAGGGGGGGAGGTCGAGGGAATTGTGGATCAAACAGGGTGGGGGGCGTGTGGTCAAGATCAGACACAGGTAGCTGTGGAGGGCATAGTGGGGACCTATAGCAGTAAATGATCTTGTGGAGTCACTGGTTAACAATGCTTTGTGGATTACATTTCTCTATTCAAATCAGATTAGTTATTGTCACATATGTCACAATGCATTTGTGCGAGATGTGAAACGTTCTCAAATTGCATGAAACTTATAGAGTACTTTACTTCAGTATAGATAAAAATGGATCGAGATAAACAATAAGTACGACAAGATGCAAAAAGGCAGAATGGAGCAATGACTGCAAGGAAAATACTTAAGTACAATAACGAGACTAAACAGATTGAGTATTAAGGTTTAAAAGCCACATGGCAGACCTCTCTCAGTGAAGAGATGAGGAAATAAGATGATAAATAGTATTGATTCAGTAGTCTGATAGCAGTGGGGAAGGAGCAATTTCCCTTGAGTCGAACCAACTGGCTTTCCAATCTAGCGCTATAATTTTCTCTTCTACAAGGTAGACGAAAAAAAGTGAATTGACTAGTGATCAGGCATTCTTGTCATCAAGGACCAGAGGCTTTTTTGCCTGATAGCAAAGCACTATGAAAGATTATTTCTGGGAGAAGGAAGGCCCATGATCTGATGGCTGGGGTATGTTCACAACGTGCATCAGTTCACCACTCGCATGTTCAGTAGCAGTCAAGAGCCATACAAGTTTGAGAATGCATCCTATCAGGATACTTTCCTATAGAGCAGCATCTGTAGAAGTTTGAAAAAAAAATCCTCCCTGCAATCCTCCTCCTGCATAATTCAGAAATGTTCCTCAATGCTGATGAAGTAAATACGCCGAGGTGCTTTCTTGTTTGGCTTGCATCAGTTTTAGGAAATCAGTTGTACGTATACTGGTATTTATGGATGCCAAAAAACTTGAAAGGCCATCGACACATCACGTAACAAACAATGGCAGCCGGCTCCATTGATCGAGACAATTGTGTTTCATGCTTGGGCCCCTCCTTCCTTAGGTCAACAACCATAAATTTGTCATGCTGACATTAAAGTCTAGGTTATTGGTTCCTAATATCATGATAAATGAGAGTCCCCACTAAATCTCCTCTATAATCTTTGGTTCCCAACTCTTCTTATCCCTGTACTCATAGTTTATCTAGCTGACAACACAGCATCATGGTCAAAGTTTAAAGATCATATGGTGCAAGCATTGGCCACGATACACAGTCAAGCGTGGAACAAGCGATTAGAGCAGGAACTGAGGCACTATCCAGACAACCCCGAGGAGCACCAGTTTTAATGAGGATCTACCTTCTGTTGCAATTCTACCAGGACTGAGGTCTGTGTCCATTAAGTCCAGACCGGTTGCAGATGGATGTGCCCATAGGCCAAGGTTCCAGAAGTTGGAATATTGTGTTCACTTTGCTCATTGCTTCTATCGGAAGTATGAAAAAATTCAGACTTTATGAGGAATTTGCCATGATTCAGCACCTGAGCTATATGGAAAGGTTGACCAGTCTAGGACTTATTTCTTTTAGGAGCAAAGAAGCCTTTGGTGTGATCTACCATAGAGATATATAAAATAAGATGGGAATACATAGGGTGAATGCACAGTGTCCTTTAAACCAAGGAATGGTGAATCAAGAACCCAGGAGATAGGTTTTAAAATTGAGAGGAGCAAAATCCTAATGACAATCTGATGGGCAATAACACTTTTTCACTCAGTTGTATGAGTAGATTGTAGAAGGAGAGCTTCCAGAAGGGGGATGGATGAGAATCTACAATAACAGTATTTAAAGATACTTGGACAGTGGTACTTGGATATGAAAGGATTTGGAGAGATATGACCCAAACTCTGTGGACCAACTCTGCAAAACTCTGCTGCAAAATGGTACTATCTATAGATGGGGTACGGCCTGGAAGAGAATCAACCGAAATGGTCGGATTATTCTCCATGCAGTAAGATTTCAATATGTTTAGTGATTAGCTTATTTGGTATTGATATGGCGGACGGCCTGAGCTGCACTCAGTGAAAACATCCCAACGTAGTTTTATTGTTAAAATGTCAATAACCCAGAGCTGTATGCATTTAACATTGATCTAGTTTTTTCCTGTACGCACAAATTGCAATAGATCTAGATTGTTTATAATACTGATTATTCGGGTCTTTCACAATGCACTTCATTAAATTGTAGATTGAAGACACCGAATAGACTGGTCACATCCATTTTTGGGGGGGAATTGGAATTATGGGTGGGTTTCCATGATGGGGGGGGGTAGGATGGGCTATGGTTGAAGTGAAAGATGGTTGATAAATGTCATAAAGACAAAAAGAGCATTGGTCAATTTATATTGCAGCAGAAATTTCAGGACAGAACCTTCCTGGGGACTGTCGATCCATCTTGTGCCGGCCAATTTTTCTAAGGGTTTTGTCCTTGTGTAAGCTCTTTCACGTGACCTTTCAGTCTGAAGAATTGTCCGTCCAAGGGTCTCAGACCACGAAACGTCCAGGTTCCATATCTCTTCTCTAGGATGCAGCTTGTCCACGCTGATTACTGCAGCTATTTTGTATCTCTACCATGTTTCTGTGGTTTGTTTGTACTGCCAACTATCTCTCTGTCTCTCTTTACTTTAGATTTTTTTCGTACCGCGTTACGAGCTCGTAAACAGGTCCTTCACCCCACCGAGTCCGTGCTGACCTAGCAATCACCCGTACACTACAAGACCTGTAAACAATTACAATTTTTTACTGAAGCCAATTATCCTACAAAACCTGATGTCTTTGGAGTGTGGGAGGGAAACCCAAGCACCCTGGAGAAAACCCAGGGGGGTCACAGGGAGAACGTACAATTCCATACAGACAGGACCCGTAGTTTGAGAATTGAACCACGGGTTCTCTGGCGTTGTCAGCAGCACCCATCTCCGCTACGCCACTGTGACGCCTGAATTCCTCTATTTCTGATAAAAAATGAAAACCAGTTTTTATTTTGAATGCATTAATAATTTCTAATGTTTATCAAAAGAATTATAACCGACACCGACACTTTTTTTCCTGGTAGAGAAATTTGCTAAGCGTAATTGTGGCAAGAATAGTTTTTACAAATAACATTTCAGAAGATCATTTGATTTTGTTCCTTAAAATCATTGGTAGTTTTAAAGATCTTTTCCTGCTGACAGCAACACTGAGAATTCAGTTGGTATGTAAACAGTGTATGTACTGTAAAATTGAACGAGCCTAAATTTTTTAACGAATATAATAATAAATACAGGTGGTTTTACATCAATTGAAAAAAAAACTGCAAAATCTGCCCAGCAGTCTGTCTTTTACAGCTCTATTCAGTGACCCTGCCAGCTGTCTACGATTTTCAGTGTAAAGAAGAACTGCAGATGCTGGAGAATCGAGGGTACACAAACGTCCGGAGAAATATCAGCGGGAACACAGCATCTAAGGAGCGAAGGGAAGTAGATAGGCGACGTTTCGGGTCGAGACCCTTCTTAGACTGGTCAGGGATAAGGGAAACGAGAGATATAGACGGTGATAGTGGAGAGATAAACAATGAATGAAAAGATTGCAAAAAGTATCAATGATAAAAGGGAACAAGTCATTGTAGTCTACATCTTCAGTTGAGATTAGACTTTGTTACACAATTACTTGTTGTCACAAAAACAATTGAGCTTACTTTCTGGATGCCAGAATTCCTTTATAAAAGTTTTACTGAATATTGTTGCTGCGGAATAATGGCTAAATATCTTGAAGAAATATATTTGTAAATCATTAGAATGCATAGGTTATTTCAGTGCTCTAGGCTTTATTACTTATTTATTTTTTTATCCAGAATCCCAGACAAATTCTAAAACTAGTATCTCACCTTCCTGGCCATACTGGTTCACATCACGTGGATACTTAAGAACATTTCTGAGAAGGTAAATAATTTTGGAGCCAAATTTCATTTTTAGATATCCAGAAAGCAAGCAACCATTGCAAAATATGGGAATGGTGGATTGTGATGATAATTTTGTTTAGATGACAACAGCTGCTGGAGAGACCACATGGATTCACATTGCCAGCAAAAATAAAAAAACAAAAATTGATTCTGATGCCACTGCTTATTCAATAAAGTCGTTGCCAAAAACCAAATTGTCAATATCCATGTGTACCAGTCACAAAAACTATTGCGATCACATCCTCTAACCCCCTCGTACCCTACACAGGTTTCTGCATATCCCTTTTCCCTCTACTTCCCCTCCCCCCCCCCCCCCCCCCCATTTCCATTCCACCCACCATCCGTTTCTATACTTAAGCTCTGTTTTGGCTTATCCAATTCCACAATCTGCCACTCTTTTGTTACCTTCCACATTACCCACCTGGTTACTATCTCCATCCATCTTTCCCCACCTAACTCATCTGCCAATCAACCCCCCTTTCACCTGAATCCACCAATCAGTTGCTCATTCTTAGCCCATTCCTTCTCCACCTTCCCTACCTACCATCTCTCTCTCTACTCCTCAGACTAACAAGGGTCTGAACCTGTCCATTTCCCTTCTAGATCTGCCTTACCTCAGAATTTTCTCTGGCGGTTTGGCTTTTTACCTTGTACATTCTACCATCCCTCAACTCCCTTTATGAATGTTTCCTATTTGGCACAATTATTCTGCTACTTATTTTGCCGAAGGCTGAATTTCATTTTAAATATCTTTAATAAAAATCAAAGTATAACGAATACAGTGAAAAAAATTAAATTGATGGAGGACTCACAGGGATTGGCAAACATTTGTGAAGTGGCAGTGGATGGTTGTGGGACGAGGTGTGCGATCGATGATCAGCATGGACTCAATGGACCAAAGAAACCTGTTTCCATTCTGCAACTCTAAACTAAACTAAGTTAAACTAAAGTCATAAAAGTAGGCATGTCAGGTACAGCAGGCAGTGAAGAAAACTAATGGCAATGGTTGTCCTTCATAACAAAGAGGAGTTGAGTAATAGGACAAAGAGTCCTTTCCTGCATTGTACAGGGCCCCTATGAGTCCACAACTGTGTATTGTGTGAACTTTTGGTCTCCAAATTTGAGGAATGACATTCTTGCTATTGAGGGAGTGCAGCGTAGGTTCACAAGTTAATTCCCCCAGTGATGGCTGGACCGTCATATTTTGAATAATGGAGCGACGGGGCTTGTATACACTGGGAATTTAGAAGAATGAGAGGGATCTTATTGAAACAAATAAGATTATAAAGGGATTGGACCACGCTTGAAGGCAGGAAACAGTTCCCAATGTGGGGGAGTGCAGAACCAAAAGTGGGCCACAGTTTTTATAGAATAAAGGGGTAGGACATTTAGAACAGCAGATGAGGAAACATTTTTCCACCCAGAGAGTTGTTGAATCTGTGCGTTCTCTCTGCCTCACAGGCAGTGGAGGCCGATTCTCCTGGATGCGTCAAGAGTGTTAGATATAGCTATTAAGTAAAGCGGCAGTCACAGGGATCTGGGAGAAGCTAGGAAGTTGGTGCTGATAGTGGATAATCAGCCATGATCACAGTGAATGGTGGTGCCGGCTTGAAGGGCTGAATGGCCTACTCCTGCACCTATTGTCTATTGTTTAAAAGTCTCTTCATCTAAATTAATGAATAGGGAATTGGTTGCTGATCATATCCCTGCTGTAGGTTTATCAGTTCATTCCTCGGCAACCCCTTGCACCCGGTCAGCAACTCCATCTAGCCCAATTATTTTCCCTGGGTTCACCCTCAGGAAGGCCAATCTTACTTCTGCCATAATAACAATGGGAATAGGAATATTCGAGTCTGTCAGGACAAATGTCATTGCCCTGTTTCCATTCTGTTCAAAATTAGCATAGAATGGATTAAGTTCATTAGGGAGGATTTCTGTAACCAATTTTTTTATTACTCCCTGATAACCCACTCATCCCCTCCTCTATCTAATCGAAAAATGCTAATAACTAAGAATACTGAGGCACTATTTCTGCACTGATGTCAAGTCTTGCTTCAGTAATGGCTATATCATATTTCCACGTCCATTCTGCATCCTGTCTTTCCCCAGTCTGAGAGACGAAGAACTTCACCTGAGAATGTATCCACTTCTTTTCTCTTATCACTGAGGCTGCCTAATCTCCAGCATGCTGCATTTTAAACTTTTCATGTTTTCCCATAGCTCATCTGTCTTATCCATTAGAACTTGTTTCATTAGCTTTATGTCCAAAGGCATTGCAAATTCCTCTTTTGTCTATTTTCCAACTTTTGTTTGCTTTGATTACCAAAATCCTTTCCTAACTTTGCGTTTTTCATTTCTATCAGCTTCCCACCATAAATGCCCATCCAGTTTACCATCAATTCTAAAAAACAAACATAACAGACCACACCTGGTCTAACTAAAAAGCATTGATCAGAATCCTGTTGAAGGCCAACCCTTCTCTTTTAGATGTAACCCCTATACTTTCCAAAAACAGGACCCATTATTCAAAAACCTTAAGCTCTTCCTCTCGAACCATCTACGCACTGCAAGCACATTCATCTTGCTTTTTCTGTACCTGCTGGTCATGATTTTGTAGTAACGTGGAGCTTTTTACAAGGTTTTGCCTTTTAATCCTTTCCTAAAATTGCTTAGTGACATTATCTCTTTTTTCTCTCCCCCTTATTATTGTCACTTGAAGTGGGCCACAACTTCTGGTTCTTCCCCCTCCCTCTCCAGCCGCTTTAGTGATGTGCTTAACCAACCTAACTACAGTATACATATTTGTATTTAAAATATAAATCAATAATGAACTGTAAACACATTGATTAAGTGTGAGAATGAAAGTATTTCAAATAGGATCCTAAAGTCTCCTCCAAAATAGAAAAAAGGGGAATTTGGGGCAATATCTAGGAGCCTAAATCGCTCACCTGGTTTATTTCAAAATTCATTTTGTTGATACAAAGGTGTCCCAGTTCAGACTATACATTTTGAGTTGGTGAAATGAAATTAGAGGTTTACAGGGTCATTTATTGTATGGTACAACCACCCTCCGAGAAGGAGTATTCAGAGAATGTGGGTTGATAGTAATGCCATTGGTACCGTGATAAGTAAAAATCGTGGCCTTGATAGCAATGTGTTGGGTTTCTCTCTACGTTATAAGCGTTTAAAAACATACATGTTTTTTTTTTGCATTTTTTGCAGACGCAAAGAATTCAAGGCAATATTTTTTTGTTTTAAAAATAAATCACTAATGACGTAAACATTTTATTTTTAAATTAGAAGTGCTTGTGCTGAATCATCCACATATCTTATTCATCAATTACATATTAATTAATATGCCAGTGCAATATTCTAATTCTAATTCTGTTGATCTTTCTATTTTATTAACTGGGCCAATATTAAAGAGGCACTGATTGTAATATTGCCCTGGTGTCTGAACCACATTTCAGTGTGAGACTGTATGCCCAAACTTGCTCCTTTACAAAAGGTTTGGGATGCATGTCTACTGTCTAAACGGAAGGTGAAGAGTTGCAGTTTTTGGAACCAATAAAATAGAATCCTGTCTGGAGTCAAGATGGACAGAAGCCATACCACAGGGTCCATGGGAGACAATTATGTACTTTTATCTTAAAGTTTCTGCTATTTGTTTCCAGGTTCTCCGAAGTCAATGCCTTCGAAAAGATGTTCCTTGGAAATTAGTGCCCTGTGCAACTTTCAGAGTAAACTGAGATAAAGCTGAGGAGGTATTAAAGTTATATATTTATATTTGTCCACCTCTTTCTGAGGTTTTCTGCCTCCCAGGTGGGGAAACAGCATGCAGGTGGGCCTTCTCCTTGGGCTACTACAATCTGTGACAAGTCACAGTGATATCTTTGTTTTGCATACTCAACATATTCAAAGATTCGCCACATAAAGGGCGCGGACAAAGTTTCAAGTGTCTGATTTTAACACAAACCATTTTGACACATTCCATTTGGTGGTCCCCCTTAGTTCTTCGTTGTTCTCCCTCCTCGGTGGGTCTCCCACACCGGATCCACCTTTGTTCTCGGCATTAGCATCCGGACTAGCAATTAATTTCCTATTAATTATATATATATTTACATATGGTAAAATGGATGTCAGGCTTCAGCATCCTTTCGAAAGGTTGAACAGTACTTTTGTAATTTTAAACGTTGTTTTTTTTAGGTAAATCCCTTAATTTTTTTTTCTTATTATGTGAAGGAACGCTGGAAGTAATTGGCAGAGAATTCAGGACCATTTTTCTTTTTTGGGAAATTCCAACCAGTGGAAGACTACAGTCTAGAGGTACATATTTGATGCCAAGATATTGGAAGAATGTTCATGTATTATTGGAAGCTTATAATTTTGAATTTTTATAACTTTACAAGCATCTACAGCAGGAGTCGGCAACCTTGTTTCTGTCGGATGGGGGCCAATGACGCCATGTCTGTGAAACGGGTGGCTGGCCACATCTATCGCCATAGTTAAAATGAACACTTGGTGTTGTTTTTTCGCGTTAGTTTTTTCACGTGTTTTTCAATTAGTTTTCTTTCCCCTGCCAGTTTCCCAGGCCCCTCGCGTGCCAATGGGACTGGCCTGCAGTTCCCAGTTCGGATCGCCGGTCCCCGGGACGGCTGTAGCGCAATGGTCCGCCTGCGTGCCCCGGGACTGGCTGCAGTTCCCATATCACTTGTGTCCCAGGACAGGCTGCAGTTCCCGAGATCACGAAAACTAATTGAAAAAAAACATGTCTGTGGGCCGGCTGAATTATCGGGTTGGGGGCAGGATCCGGCTGGTTGGTTGCCGACTCCCTGATCTACAGTATGTTCCGGGAACAAACCAATTATTAGACAGCTTTATATATATATAAATATATATATATATATATTATGCATATATATATATATATAAAAATATATATATTTATGTGTGTGGGGTGTGTGTTGGTGTATATATATATATATATAATATATATGTATGTATATATATATATACACACACACACAACACACCACACACAAAACAAAACAACAAAAAAAAAACACATATATTAATATAAAATATATATCTATATATATATATTTATATTTATATACACACACACACAACAGTATATATAGATAATAATCTCCTGTAATATTGTATATGTATATTCATCTCCTGTATATTAGTTCAATTCAAAAAGTCTGATGTAACGTACACTTGTTCACTCCTATAAATGGCAGAACTAGTTTCCTCCTCTCTGTCCTCCGTTATTATCAGACGTGTGCTCTTGATGTGATTCATAAAAACAGTGAGAGATCAGGTGCAGTGCTGCTGGAGCTCACCGGAGCACCTCACTCCCGCTCCGCTCGGCACCTCTTTAAAATTAAAAAAGCCAACAAAAACAGCGGGAATTTTAACTTAACGGGTGTGTGGTCGAGGTAACCTGGTTGAAAGAGTGGGAAGGGAAGACCCATCACTACCGAGGTTCCCTGTAGGATGGGGGGGTAGCATAGGACACAGCGAGAGTTAGACCACGTGGCCTGTCTGCATCAATGGAATATGTGGGCCTGATGCTGTGCCTAAACTCTGGTGAGGTGACGGCTCTGGCCTGCTGGTGACAGCGGAAGAGGTGAGGGTCGGCGGAGTCATTTGGTTTAGGCCCGTAAGGGGCTGGTAGAGGCATGGGTTTTCGGCGCAGCCAGCATCGTTGGCACCCAGGAGAAGAACGATTAAGTCGGCGACAGCGGCGGTGGCCCCGGGGAGGAGGTGGACAGTCGGCGACATCAGCGTGGTGGCCCCAGGGAGGCTGTGATAGTCGGCAGCCACGACAAGTTTTCGGTGGCCTGGGTTTTGGGCGCGTAGACGGTAAGGGTCGAGAGGCGGTGGATGTTGTTCTGCTCCTCGTAGGTGGTCATCCCTCTGCCTCGTGGTGATTGGGCAGCGGCGCCGTGGTCCAGTAGGTGAAGTTTCAGGCTACTGTGGGCTGTCGAGTCGAGGATGATGGTGGAAGGACCGGTCTGGAGCGGGCAAGCTTGTGTCCAGATACGGTCGAGGAAGCGTTTTGTTGAGGGTGTGGACCTCGTGTCAAATGAAGTAGAGTTGGGTGAGTGAGTGGGTGAATGAGTGAGTGGTTGAGTGATAGTTGGTGAGTAAATAGGTGGCGGTGAGTGGGTTGAGTTGGAGAACGAGAAAGCCGAAGCCAAGAAATTGAAGCACAGATACCGAACGGTCACTAATCCGAAAAGCCAAATAACCGAACAGAAAACGAACGCCTAAAAGCCAAATTACCTAAAGAACACGATGCCTAAGATCAAATAACAGAAAGGATACGACCGGAACAGACTCCATGCTAAAAGGACAATACACAGAACGGACATGACGTTGAAAACCGCCAAATGGGCATGAGGTCTCCAGGACACGATTTGATCGACACCTTAGCACGATTCGTCCAAACCCCCACTCCTCTCATTCAGTGGCTCTCTCTAACTCTCTCTTAAATCCATCTAGTATTTGGCCTCCACTGCCCTCTGTGGAGGGAATTTCCACAAATTAATATCTCACGCATCAGTCTTAAAATGCCTCCCCTTTATTTCTAAGACAAGGCCACAGGTTCTGGACTTCGCCCAACATTGGAACATTTTTTCCTGCAATCTAGCTTGTCCAGTCCTTTTATAATTTTATATGTTTCTAAAAGATCCCCATCATCCTTCTAAACTCCATGAATACAAACCTAGTCTTTGTCAATCTTTCCTCATATGCAGTCCCGCCCCCCATGTATCAATCTCGAACCTACACTGCACTGAAGCCCTCAATCACAAGGATATCCTTCCTCAAATTAGGAGACCAAAATTGTATACAATACTCCAGATGTGGTCTTACCAAGCCCCTATACAACTGCAAATAACCTCTTTACTCCTATGCTGAAATCATCTGGGCCAATATTCCATTAGCTTTCTTTACTGCCTGCTGTACCTACACTGCCAACTCAGTGATTGGTGTAACAAGGACACCCAGGTCCACGCTTGAACCTCTCCCTTCCCTAACCAAAACCCCATTGAGATAATAACTGCCCCCATTGTTTTTTACTGCCAAAGAGGATAACCTCACATTTATTATATTATACTGCATCTGCACGTAGCTGCCACTCACACAATCTGTCCAGGTCACCCTGCAACCCCTAACATCCTATACACAGTTCACACTGCTCAACCCAGCTTTGTGTCTCCGCAAACTTGCTAGTGTTTGCTCCGAATTCCCTCTTCCAACTCATTAATATATATGGTAAGAACAGTTGCGGGCCCAACACCGAGCCTTGCGGTCAACTCCACTCGCCACTTACTGCCTGCCATTCTGAAAGGACCCGTTCTCCATCCAACTCTTTGTGTCCTCTCTGCCAACCAATTCTCTATCCACGTCAACACCCTATCCCCCAATACAAGTGCTCTAATTTTAGTCACCATTCTCCCGTGCGGGACCCTTATCAAAGGCTTTCTGAAAGTCTAGATACACTACATCCCATCTAGCTCCACCTTCATCCATTTTACTTGTCACATCCTCAAAAAAATCCAGAAGATTAGTCCAAGCATATTTTCCTTTCATAATCCAAGCTGACCTTGGACTAATCCTTAAAATACTGCTATCCAAATGCCCCATTATTACCTCTTTAATAATTGACTCCAGCATCTTTCCACCACCGAAGTCATACTTTTGCGCTCGGTGATTTCCTTCGGGTTGGAAAAGTGGGTCAGTTTGTAGAAAAACCTTTATCAAATGCATTGGGCGAAATTAACACATTTCGGAACCAGTCTTTCTTTCTGATCTAACCGTCCGCATCAACTATATTCTGCTTTCCAATAGGAAATTCACTCAGGGTGATAAGGAGAAATTGTAAAAAAAATGCACTATCAACAATGCCAACCATTTGCAGGGGTATGTAACTGAAGATACAGGGTCCCAAAGGCAAGGAGATTGTGTTGAAGCTTCGTAAAACATGATTTCAATAAGGCAATATATTGGGCACTGCACAGTAACAGCAACGAAGTCAACGGCAGAGAGCGCAGACAAGAATTACTAGAACAATGTAGAAGGAACAGCAGATTCTGTTTACATCACCGAAGGTAGAATCGGAAATTGCCTGGAGTAACTCAGTGGACAGGCAGCATGTCTGAGAGAATAATGGGTGACATTTTGGAATCGATTCCCCTTCTCGCTTCGACCTGAAGAAGGTCACGACCCGAAACATCAACCTTTCCTTCTCTCCAGGGATGCAGCTTTGTCCCAGCTGAGTTACCCAGTCCATTTTTGTGTCTATTTCTTTAGAACGCCCTGGGACCTGGAACTTTGTATGCAATGCTGGAGAAGTCTTTTTAGGAGGAGCGAAGTTGAGAGGAAGATTTAGTACAAAATCATCGCGGCAGAGGGGTTACGGTGGAACGGGTTGCACCGGAGTTTGGGCTGTATGATCTAATGTTTTGATTTCATTGCACAGTATTTCTCTTTCACTGTCTTGTACAATTTTTTTTTTTTTTTTTTTTTTTTTTTTTTTTTAAATTGTTTTCGTGTGGTGTCTGCGATGCTGCTTAGCAAGCAGGTTTTTTCATTGTTTCCTGTACCTCAATACACTTGCGCATCCAACAATAAACTAGACATTAGACTGGAACCATAGACATCAAAGTGGATTGACAAAAAGAAACTCAGGGATGTCGCGAAGAAAAAACTTAATGAGTAACTAGGATCTAAATCCAAAGCCTGACGAGAAGAAGGAGCACTAATCGTGTTTTTTATATGCGATTTGGTAATCTATCTGGAACTGAAACAGGTTACGGAGATACATAAACAAGGCAGGTAATCATAGAATCAAAAGAAAATAGGTAGCCAGGAGTAGGCCATTCAATCTGATCATGGCTGCTCATCAAACTCCGTATCCCTGTACCTGCCTTCGCTCCATACCCCATGATCCCTTTAGCCACAAGTGCCACATCAAACTCCCTCATAAATATAGCCAATGAATTGGCCTCACTACCTTCTGTGGCAGAGAATTCCACAATCACCACTCTCTGGTGAAAAAAGATCTTCTCATCTCGTTCCTAAAAGACTTCCCCCTTATCCTTAAACGGTGACCCCTTGTTCTGGAGTTCCCCTAACATTGGGAACATAATCTTCCTGCATCTAGCCTGTCCAACCCCTTAAGAATTTTGTAAGCCTCTTATAAGATCCCCTCCTCAATCTCCTAAATTCCCAGCGAGTGCAAGCCGAGTCAAATCCAGTCTTTCATTCATATGGAAGTCCTGCCATCCCAGGAATCAGACCTGGTGAACCTTATCTGTACTCCCTCTATGCAAGAAGTCTTTCCTCAGATTAGAGACCAAAAACTGTACGCAATACTCCAGGTGTGCCTCATACCAAGACCCTGTACAACTGCAGTAGAACCTCCCTGCTCTTGTACTCAAAATCCTTTTGCT
Organism: Okamejei kenojei; assembly: GCA_035221665.1. Lineage (NCBI taxonomy): Eukaryota > Metazoa > Chordata > Chondrichthyes > Rajiformes > Rajidae > Okamejei > Okamejei kenojei. Next base: position 34,868,785 of record CM069138.1, read on the forward strand.
ATGAATGCCAACATACCATCCCTTTCTCCACAGCCTGCTGCACCTGCATGCCTACTTTCAATACTGGTGTACGCCATGACAACCCTGGTCTCATTGCATCTCCCCTTTTCCTAATCGGCACCATTCAGATAATAATCTAACCCTCCTGTTTTTTGCCGCCAAAGTGGATAACCTCACATTTTATATCACCCACATGATACTGCATCTGCCATGCATTTGCCCGACCACACCAACCTATCCAAGTCAACCTTGCAGCCTCCTAGCATCCTCCCTCACAGCCAATACTATCTCTCTATG